>OW121742.1:48234824-48426742 GCA_933228675.1 Stomorhina lunata | reverse complement strand
AAAAAATTTACTATAAAAAGTAAATTTTTTGAAAAATTTACTATAAAAAGTAAATTTTTTGAAAAATTTACTATAAAAAGTAAATTTTTTGAAAAATTTACTATAAAAAGTAAATTTTTTGAAAAATTTACTATAAAAAGTAAATTTTTTGAAAAATTTACTATAAAAAGTAAATTTTTTGAAAAATTTACTATAAAAAGTAAATTTTTTGAAAAATTTACTATAAAAAGTAAATTTTTTGAAAAATTTACTATAAAAAGTAAATTTTTTGAATAAAAAAGTAAATTTTTTGAAAAAATTTACTATAAAAAGTAAATTTTTTTGAAAAATTTACTATAAAAAGTAAATTTTTTGAAAAATTTACTATAAAAAAGTAAATTTTTTGAAAAATTTACTATTAAAAAGTAAATTTTTTGAAAAATTTACTATAAAAAGTAAATTTTTTGAAAAATTTACTATAAAAAGTAAATTTTTTGAAAAATTTACTATAAAAAAGTAAATTTTTTTGAAAAATTTACTATAAAAAGTAAATTTTTTGAAAAATTTACTATAAAAAGTAAATTTTTTGAAAAATTTACTATAAAAAGTAAATTTTTTGAAAAATTTACTATAAAAAAGTAAATTTTTTGAAAAATTTACTATAAAAAGTAAATTTTTTGAAAAAATTTACTATAAAAAGTAAATTTTTGAAAAATTTACTATAAAAAGTAAATTTTTGAAAAATTTACTATAAAAAGTAAATTTTTGAAAAATTTACTATAAAAAGTAAATTTTTTGAAAAATTTACTATAAAAAGTAAATTTTTGAAAAATTTACTATAAAAAGTAAATTTTTGAAAAATTTACTATAAAAAGTAAATTTTTGAAAATTTACTATAAAAAGTAAATTTTTGAAAAATTTACTATAAAAAGTAAATTTTTGAAAAATTTACTATAAAAAGTAAAATTTTTGAAAAATTTACTATAAAAAGTAAATTTTTGAAAAATTTACTATAAAAAGTAAATTTTGTGAAAATTTACTAAAAAGTAATTTTTGAAATTTATAAAAAGTAAATTTTTGAAAAATTTACTATAAAAAGTAAATTTTTTGAAAAATTTACTATAAAAAAGTAAATTTTTGAAAAATTTACTATAAAAAGTAAATTTTTTGAAAAAATTTACTATAAAAAGTAAATTTTTGAAAAATTTACTAGAAAAAAGTAAATTTTTGAAAAAATTTTACTAGAAAAAGTAAATTTTTGAAAAATTTACTAGAAAAAGTAAATTTTTGAAAAAATTTACTAGAAAAAGTAAATTTTTGAAAAATTTACTAGAAAAAGTAAATTTTTGAAAAATTTACTAGAAAAAGTAAATTTTTGAAAAATTTACTAGAAAAAGTAAATTTTTGAAAAAATTTACTAGAAAAAGTAAATTTTTGAAAAATTTACTAGAAAAAGTAAATTTTTGAAAAATTTACTAGAAAAAGTAAATTTTTGAAAAATTTACTAGAAAAAGTAAATTTTTGAAAAATTTACTAGAAAAAGTAAATTTTTGAAAAATTTACTAGAAAAAGTAAATTTTTGAAAAATTTACTAGAAAAAGTAAATTTTTGAAAAATTTACTAGAAAAAGTAAATTTTTGAAAAATTTACTAGAAAAAGTAAATTTTTGAAAAATTTACTAGAAAAAGTAAATTTTTGAAAAATTTACTAGAAAAAGTAAATTTTTGAAAAATTTACTAGAAAAAGTAAATTTTTGAAAAATTTACTAGAAAAAGTAAATTTTTGAAAAATTTACTAGAAAAAGTAAATTTTTGAAAAATTTACTAGAAAAAGTAAATTTTTGAAAAATTTACTAGAAAAAGTAAATTTTTGAAAAATTTACTAGAAAAAGTAAATTTTTGAAAAATTTACTAGAAAAAGTAAATTTTTGAAAAATTTACTAGAAAAAGTAAATTTTTGAAAAATTTACTAGAAAAAGTAAATTTTTGAAAAATTTACTAGAAAAAGTAAATTTTTGAAAAATTTACTAGAAAAAGTAAATTTTTGAAAAATTTACTAGAAAAAGTAAATTTTTGAAAAATTTACTAGAAAAAGTAAATTTTTGAAAAATTTACTAGAAAAAGTAAATTTTTGAAAAATTTACTAGAAAAAGTAAATTTTTGAAAAATTTACTATAAAAAGTAAATTTTGACCTATTGTAACAAAATTTCACACACTGGCTGGTATTTAGATAAAGCTAATTTTTGCAAAATTTAGTGGCAATAGCTGTCATAGTTTCTAATTTAATAGCTTTTAACTAGTGATTGCTACATATTTTTGGTTTCCGGGAGTGTTTTTTATATGAAAGCTATAGTCAAATATGGACCGATTCCTATAAAATTTGATGTACTGACCAATAGTTGCTTAAAACTTCTCTAGTCTAAATTTAGTCGTCATATCTAGTACAATTGTATTCAATTTATTAGCATTCATGTGTTTCCCTGATCGGGGTTATATGGGAGCTCTAACTTAATGTGTACCGATTTCGCCCATTTTCAGTACATAACTTCTGTTACATATCAAAAATACTTTTGTAAAATTTTGTCTCTCTAGTTTTTGTAGTTAAGAAGCTGTCGCGCTTTAATCTGACGTACAGACGGACAAAAACCTCCTTTTCTTTTTGCATTTTTGTGTTTCCGTAAGTTTTTTATATGGGAGCTATGGTCAAATGGTGACCGATTGTAACAAAATTTTGCATACTGGCTGGTATTCACATAAAACTTCACATAAAACTTTTGTAAAATTTTGCTACTGTAGACTTTTTCGTTAAGGCGCTATCGCGCTTTTATCTGCCGGACAGACGGACATAAACCCCCTTTTCTTTTTGTATTTTAGTGTTTCCGCAAGTTTTTTATATGGGAGCTATGGTCATGGAGCTATGGTTGTGACAAAATTTTGGACACTGGCTGGCATTCACATAAGACTTCCTAGTGTTAAATTTAGTGACCAAAGCTATTACAGTTTATCATTTATTGGCATTTAAGTGAATTTCAGGTGGAATTTAGGCTGTTTCCGTAAGTTTTTTTTTTTTATATGGGAGCTATGGTTAAATGTGAACCGATTTTGCCCAATTTCAATACCAAAATTTTCTCAGAAATGAAGAATATTTTTACTATGTTTCAGTGAGCTAGCTTCTTTAGTTTAGGCGTTATCGTGATTTCAACAGATAGACTGACGGACGGACAGACAGACGGACATCGCTCAATCGTCTTAGAATTTCATAAGGATTCAGAATATATATCCCTTTTCGTTTTTTTTGAGTAAATATTAAGGAAATTACAAAAGGAATGACAATCTCAATATACCACCCATTCTTTTTGATGGTGGGTATAAAAAAATTCCGAGATTATTTTAGGAAAACGACTTGTACAGTATCAAGCTAGACCCTTAGGAGTAGGGTTTGCAGTTCGGTTTTAACCGAAACCGAAACCTCGGTTTTTTTATGCCTCAAAACCGAAACCGAAAACCGTAGAAAAAACCGCGGTTTTTGCTATTTTTCATATTTTTTTGTTGGTATTATTCAGAAATAACATTAGCTTATCATAAATTTGCAAGTAATTTGTCTATTTAATGAAGCAGAAGAATGAAACAAGCAAAAGGTGTTTACAATGGACGAATGGACAGGTGTAAGGGGAAGACAGTATATGAACGTAAATATTCACGATTCTCATGGTAAATTTTATAACCTGAGCTGTATTTTAGGAACGTGTAATTTCAAGCAAACGCAAGGAACCATTTGACAAAGGCTAATAGAGTTTAATATTTCACTTGATACAAACATCGTAGCATGTACTATAGATGGAGCAGCAGCTAATATCAAATTTGTATCTGAAAATCAATTTTGAAGACGGCGACGTGGAACTTTGACTCATTTAAAACCGATTGCCCATATACATTTGAACCTAGAGGCTGTAAGGAAAACTGTTCGGTATTTCAAAAATTCGTCAGTTCGTTATAATATTTTACAGACAAGCGTTAAAAAGTATCATAATCGTGAATTAAGTTTACTCTTAGATTTCTGCTTCTAAAACAAAGTATTCATGAGAGTTTTAGAAATGCTGTCGACCTTAGATTTGCTTCATTTCTATCGACTTTTGAAATTGTAAATTCTTTAAAATCGTTGCTATTTGTAAAAATTACTATTCAAGCAATTTGTCGCTCGGATGCAAATATTATTCACGCTAAAGGCGCTCTGCAATTTCTCCAAAAGAAACAAGACTTATTTAAGAAATCCCTCATATTTAAAAAACCTGAATTATTTTCCTGGATTTTTAGTATTAAATTATAATATGTTTTCATGAATTTATCTAAATGTTCCTACAAATTTAAACTGAAATAGTTTTATTAAAAAAACCAAAAACCGAACCGAAACCGGCCGGTTTTGGGTGTTTTAAAACCGAAACCGCGGTTTCTCATTTTCACGGTTTTTTGCAAAACCCTACTTAGGAGTATCCGCTTTTAATAGTGTATAAATAAATTGTCATATAACTCCAAATTCATTAAAACTAACTTCAATATAGGTACTTAACATTCCTGTTAAACTGTTTACAGTGCTCTGTTGACTGCAAAATTGACTCTGCTAAAATTTTCGGTTTTTGTCTTTGCTAATTAAATTCGAATTTATCTTCACACACATATGATGCCTTCCAAAATTATTCAAAAGTAAAAACGTCTCATTTCAATCAGAATCTTTTTAATTTCATAGAATCTATTAAGAAGAGAAGAGATAAAGGGTATATAAAGGGTGTTTTTTTTAGAGGTATAGAATTTCGAATTGAAATAAAACACAAGAAAGTTGTTTTAATGTCCATCAATTTGGCTTTATTGGAAGGATAATTTTATGCCATTAATGTTTAAATTTGATTTCGGGCATGTGGCCGCCGCGGCTGGCTCGAATAAAGCCAATTCTACAGGTCCAATTTTCAACTACTTTTTCGAGCATATGGGGTCGTATGTTGGCAATAACGCCACGAATGTTGGCTTCCAAGTCCCCTAACGTTTCTGGTTTGTTGGCGTAGACGAGCGACTTCACATATCCCCAAAGAAAATAATCCAGTGGTGTCAAATCGCACGATCTTGGTGGCCAATTGACAGGTCCATTCCGCGAAATTATGCGCTCATCGAATGTTTCCTTCAATAAATCAATTGTGACGTGCGCTGTGTGGCATGTAGCGCCGTCTTGTTGGAACCACAACTCATCCACATTCATACCATCCAATTGGGGAACAAAATAGTCGGTTATCATGGCTCTATACCGGTCTCCATTTATGGTAACTGACTCTCCAGCATTATTTCGGAAGAAGTATGGCCCAATGACTCCACCAGCCCATAGAGCACACCAAACAGTCTGTTCTTGTGGATGTAATGGCGTCTCAAGGGTCTCATGTGGATTCTCTTCACTCCAAATGCGGCAATTTTGCTTGTTGACGTAGCCATTCAACCAAAAATGAGCCTCATCACTGAACAAAATTTTGCGATGAAAATCAGCATCGAGATCAATCTCATTTTCGGCCCATACACCAAAATCACGACGCATTCCATGGTCTCGCGGCTTTAATTCTTGCACAAGCTGGATCTTGTGAGGTCGCAAGCCAAGATCTTTGCGCAAAATCTTCCATAAAGTTGATGGACAAAGCTCCAATTGCTGTGCACGGTGGCGAATCGATTCATTCGGGTCCTCTTCAACACTTTGCTCTACAGCGGCAATTGTTTCTTCGGTGCGCACTGTTCGACGTCGCTGCGGATGCGTATTATCACATAGAGTAAACGTAGTGCGAAAACGATCCATGGTTAACAGAATTAATTGCTCTGATGGACGATTAAGTCGACCATAAAATGGTCGGAGCTTGCGGTAAACTCCGCGAACTGAACCATTATTTTCGAAATAAATTTGCACGATTTGCAAGCGTTGTTCTTTTGTCAACCTGTTCATGATGAAATGGCAAACCAAACTAAATATTAATCACTTGACAGCTGACAAAATGGCCGCCATTTAAAAAAGTGATGCCAACTTAAAGTTCTATACCTCAATAAAAAACACCCGATATTTCAAATTCATATTATAAATGGGATGCTCGACTTTGTTTTTTTATATCAAATCTTCTAAGAATTCGTCGATTTTGACAACCTCCTGGTAGAGAAAAAAAAACGTTGACCCACTTTAATATTTATATGCCAATAGGGCATTTCAAATCCGTTTCTATTCTGTTAAATTTCTTATTTCGGCGATTTTTTAAACTACAATGTTTATCGCTACTTTTGTCCATTTTTTTTGTTGCTATTGTCAGCGCCTTTGTCGCCCAATCATCAAAAACTTTTTAAGATCATTGTTAAACATCTACGATTTACGTAGATCATGTCTGAACTATTGTTATTTCACGATTAGATATTTTGTTATTGTTTTTACTAGAATTCTTATGCCTCTTGTTGGAAATGACACGTTTTACAAATGTTTACCACTTTGTTTCCATTTTTCCATTTTTTGTCTTGAATTTCGTTACCATCCAAATAACATAAGTTTTTGTTTCAATATAAAAAGTGAAACTTAAATACAAAAAAATTGTAATGTACACTAAAAAACATTGTTTTTTGTTGTTGTTGTTGTACCAAGTGACACTATTGATTGGACATGACTTCCTTTTGGTTACAATCGCAAATACAAAAACAATTTTTGAACAACATTTTTTTTTGAAGTAAAAATTAAAACACTTTGAAATACTAGAAACTAAAATTGTATAACGTTTAAGTTTTTTAGGGGAGAGGTGATTAAAAAGACAAGCCAAATCGGTATATATCATTATCGTGACTTTTAATCTCGTTTTACTATTTTTGGGATGACATTTTTGAACTTTGACATACATCTACAATTTACTAAACACTAGTTTATTTAATGTTTAATAGAAATATTTTTTTGTTATAACATACAAGACATATTAATACGTGAATATAATATAAATATTAGGTCAGCTCGAATTCTATAGTTGAATTTCAAGTTTCAACATTGGAATAAAATTTGATTGGTTGAAAGATATTATTTAAGCCCTGGGTTTTAAATTTAACCTAAGGAAGAAATTTGTGTGTTCGTTGTTCTTACCATTCTTATACCCTACACCATAATAGGTGGTAAGGGTTTTAAAAGTTTCTGCTGATGTATGTAACGCATAGAAATATTTGTCTTAGACCCATCTTTTAGTATACCAATAGGCTTAAAATCACTTTCTGAGTTGACTTAGCGATGTCAGTCCATCCGTCTGTCCGCCTGGCTGGACGGCTCACAGTGATATTTCTTCATACATATAACTGCAAAAAGGAGTAGAAGGAGTGATCCTATAACTAGGCAATTTGGCACACTTATGTAGTTTTTTATAGATAAGAAAAATTAAAAAAAAACTTTGAAATCCGTCAACTCCTTCGGGTACCTCCCTTGGACCCCCAATTCTATACCCTTCACCACCATAGGTGGAAAGGTTATTATAAGTTTGTGCTGATGTATGTAATGTATGGAAATATTTTTCTTAGACCCACCTTTTAGTATACCTATAGGGTTAGTATCACTTTCTGAGTCGATTTAGCGATGTCCGTCCGTCCGTCTGGCTGGCTGGACCCCCATGTAAACCTTGTAATCAAACTACAGGTCGCAATTCTAAAGATAATTTGATGAAATTTGGCACAGATCATTTTTTTGATAATGGGACCATGGCTATTGAAATTCGTTAAAGTCGGTCCATTATTTATGGTACCTCCCATAGGTCCCACTTCCCGGAATTAATATTTTGGCCACAAATATCAATATTTTTTCACGAAATTTAAATCAAATACTGCTTATGTAAACCTAAATCACTATATCAAATTTCGTTAAAATCGGTCCACGTTTGACCATAGCTCCCATACAAACACTTCTTTAAAAACACACTAAATGACACAAAAATCATTAAAACGCTCGTAAATCTGAAGATAATGGGAATTTTAAGTTTATTTTTTGCATACATAATTCTTGTAACAATTGTAATCAACTTGCCAAATAATCGGTCCACATTTGACCCTAGCTCTCATATAAGTCCAAATGTCGGAAGCAGCTTAAATATATAAGTTTTGAGAAAATGTTTGTATGATGGCAAAATTTAGCAAATATTTGTCTTTATACAGGAAAAATAACACTTTTGACCTAAGTGGTGAAGGGTATCGTACTGTCGGGCTTGACCGACTATAGCATTTTCTTACTTGTTTCACTTATGTTTCTTCTCAATATATATAACCCGCAATTTTCACCACAATTTCATGAAAATCGGCACAACTCTATTATTTGACCCAAAAAAGAGCTCCACTAGTTTTGGTTGAAGTCCGTCAACTTCTTGGGTTGAATCCCTTGGATCCCCATTTTTTCACTTATTTTTATTCTTAATGTATAAAACGCTATTTTCAATAGAATTTGATAAAATTTGATACACTTTTATTTTTTGATCCAAAAATAAGCTCTAATAATTTTGGTTGAAATCTATCTGCTCCCTGGGGTAACTCCCTTGGACCCTTATTTTTTCATCTACTTTCCTTCTCAATGTAAAACCCGCAATTTTCAATAGAATTTGATACAATTTGGCACACTTTTATTATCCAAAAAAAAGCGGTACTAATTTTGGTTGAAATCCTTCGACTCCTTGGGGTACCTCCTTTGGACAACCATTTTTCACTTATTTTCCTTCTCAATGTATAAACAGCAAATTTAAACAGAATTGGATAAAATTTGATACACTTCTATTTTTTGATCCAAAAAAGAGCCTTACTGATTTTGGTTGAAATCCGATGACTCCTTGGGGTACCTCCCTTGGACTCTCATTTTTTCATATATTTTCCTTCTCAATGTATTACCCGCAATTTTCAATAGAATTTGATAAAATTGGGTACACTTTTATTTTTTGATCCTAAAAAGAACTCTGCTAATTTTGGTTGAAATCCGTCGACTTCTTGGGGTACCTGCCTTGGACCCCTATTTTTATACCCACCATCAAAAATAATGGGGGGTATATTGGGATTGTCATTCCGTTTGTAATTTTCTTAATATTGGCTCAAAAATCAAAAACGATATATATTCTGGATCCTTAAGACGGTTGAGCGATGTCCGTCTGTCTGTTGAAATCACGATAACGCCTAAATAAAAGGAGCTAGCTCACTGAAACTTAGTAAAAACATTCTTCATTTATGAGAAAATTTTGGTATTGAAATTGGCAAAATCGGTTAACATTTGACCATAGCTCCTGTATAACCTCGTCTAGGCTAATCGCTTATTTGCTAATAAATGACAATTTATAACAGCTATGACGACAACATTTGGTATCTAGAAGTTTTACATAAGCACTAGGCTCCCACATAAAAAACTTACAGAAACAGCCTAAATTCCACTTGAAATTCAATTAAAAGCCAATAAATGATAAACTGTAATAGCTTTGGCCACTAAATTTAGCGCAAGGAAGTCTTATCTGAAGGCCAGCCAGTGTGCAAAATTTTGTCACACTGGTCATTTGACCATAGCTCCCATATAAAAAACTTACGGAAACACAAAAATACAAAAAGAAAATACGGTTTATATCCGTCTGTCCGTCAGATAAAAGCGCGATAGCGCCTTAACGAAAAAGGCTACAGCAACAAAATTTTACAAAAGGAAGTCTTATATGAATGCCAGCCAGTGCGCACAATCGGTCACCATTTGACCATAGCTCCCATATAAAAAACTTACGGAAACACAAAAATACAAAAAGAAAAGATGGTTTATGTCCGTCTTTCCGTCAGAGAAAAGCGCGATTGCTCCTTAACTACAAGTGCTAGAGAGACAAAATTTAGCCAAAGTATTTTCGATATGTTATAGAAAATTTGTGCTGAAAATGGGTAAAATCGGTTCACATTTAGTTAGAGCTCCCATATAACCTTGCCCCGGGAATCACATTTAAGGTGATAAATTGAATAAAATTGTAAAATCTATGCCTACTAAATTTCATGAAAATCGGCACAACTCTATTATTTGACCCAAAAAAGAGCTCCACTAGTTTTGGTTGAAATCCGTCAACTCCTTGGGTTGAATCCCTTGGATCCCCATTTTTTCATTTATTTTTATTCTCAATGTATAAAACGCTATTTTCAATAGAATTTGATAAAATTTGATACACTTTTATTTTTTGATCCAAAAATAAGCTCTAATAATTTTGGTTGAAATCTATCTGCTCCTTGGGGTAACTCCCTTGGACCCTCATTTTTTCATCTACTTTCCTTCTCAATGTCAAACCCGCAATTTTCAATAGAATTTGATAAAATTTGGCACACTTTTGTTATTTGATCCAAAAAAGAGCTGTACTAATTTTGGTTGAAATCCTTCGACTCCTTGGGGTACCTCCTTTGGACAACCATTTTTCACTTATTTTCCTTCTCAATGTATAAACAGCAAATTTAAACAGAATTGGATAAAATTTGATACACTTCTATTTTTTGATCCAAAAAAGAGCCTTACTGATTTTGGTTGAAATCCGATGACTCCTTGGTGTACCTCCCTTGGAACCCTATTTTTTCATTTATTTTCCTTCTCAATGTATTACCCGCAATATTCAATAGAATTTGATAAAATTGGGTACACTTTTATTTTTTGATCCTAGAAAGAACTCTACTAATTTTGGTTGAAATCCGTCAACTTCTTGGGGTACCTGCCTTGGACCCCCAATTTTTATACCCACCATCAAAAAGAATGGGGGTATAGAGATTGTCATTCCGTTTGCAATTTCTTTAATATTTGCTCAAAAATCAAAAACGATATATATTCTGGATCCTTATGAAATTCTAAGACGATTGAGCGATGTCCGTCTGTCTGTCTGTCTGTTGAAATCACGATAACGCCTTAACAATAGGAGCTAGCTCACTGAAACTTAGTAAAAACATTCTTCATCTCTGAGAAAATTTTGGTATTGAAATTGGGCAAAATCGGTTAACATTTGACCATAGCTCCGGTATAACCTACGCTAATCGGTTATTTGCTAATAAATAACAAACTATTACAGCTATGACGATAAAATTTGGTTTATAGAAGTTTTGCATAAGCCCTAGGTAGCATATATATATTTCATCAAAATCGGTTCACATTTAGTCATAGCTCCCACACAAAAAACTTATGGAAACAGCCTAAATTCCACCTGAAATTCATTTAAATGCCAATAAATGAAAAACTGTAATAGCTTTGGCCACTAAATTTAGCGCAAAGAAGTCTTATCTGAGGGCCAGCCAGTGTGCAAAATTTTGTCACACTGGCCATTTGACCATAGCTCCCATATAAAAAACTTACGGAAACACAAAAATACAAAAAGAAAATACGGTTTAAAGAGTGCTCTAAATAAAATTTGTAGTTTTATTTTCTTAAATAAAAATCAAACCTTTTAATATAAAAACTCTACAAAATATGCAAATATAATGACACATTATACAAAATCATTTAGCATTAAAATGTTTACTTAGTACTCGGGTTTTGCAAAATTATCGACTTTTTTCGGAAACCCTCCCATTAAAGATTTTACAGTTGCTTCTGATACCTTTTTGGAGCATGTGTTCCACCTGCGCTTAAAATCGGACATGTTCTTGGAAATCTTTCCTGTGTTCTTCAATTCCTTTTTTACCAGAGCCCAATACCTTTCCACAGGCCGAAGTTCTGGACAGTTAGGTGGATTTGCCTCTCGTGGTACAAAAATGACATTATTCTTTGAGTACCACTCAAGTGCCTTTTTTCCATAATGGCATGATGCCAAATCGGGCCAAAAAAATGTAGTCACTCTGTGCTCTCTTAAAAAGGGTAACAACCGTTTTTGTAGGCACTCCTTTATATAAATTTCTGTGTTTATTGTGCCAGATGCCACAAATACTTTACTTCTTTTGCCACAACTGCAAATAGCTTGCCACACGATAAACTTCTTAGGGAATTTTGTTTGTTTTTTTGTGCGAAACTCTTGCCGAACATTGCCCCGTTTATCAGCAATATAAAAATCTTGACCAGGAAGTTGAGAAAAGTCTGCCAGTACGTATGTTTCATCATCCATCACACAACAGGTGTATTTTTTTATAAAATCAGACTTGAATTTTTTCGCTCGTTTTTTTGCTTCTAAGTTCTTTATAGCATTGCGATCTGGAACCTTTTGGACTTTGTATGTCTTCAGTCCAGCATAAGCTTTGACTCTCTGTGCAAAATTCGTAGAACATTTCACCGTACGAGCTGCTTTTCTTAAAGAAATGTTAGGCGCTCTTCGAAAGAGTCGCTCGACTTCTTTTGCCTTACCAATATCTGTAGGACCTTTTTTCCTCCCTGATCTAGGTTTTCTTTCAATGATGGCATTAGAAACCGTTCGAGGGTCAACTTTCAAATTTTTAGCTATTTTTTTAAAAGTCCATGACGGATTTTTTTGAAAAGTTTTAATTATATTTTCACGAACTTTTTTCTCGCAGTCCATTTTGATTGAAATAACTATTGAAAATTAATAATTTCTAAAATAATAGTATCTGACATATCTATAGAAACTAACTTGATCAAAAAATAAATTATTTCTTGCACTATGGATAAATTTTGTCTAAAATAGTAAATGCATATTTTTTTTAGAACACTCTTTATGTCCGTCTGTCCGTCAGGTAAAAGCGCGATAGCGCCTTAACGCAACAAAATTTTACAAAAGGAAGTCTTATATGAATTCCAGCCAGTGTGCAAAATTTTGTCACAATCGGTCACCATTTGACCATAGCTCCCATATAAAAAACTCCGTCTTTCCGTCAGAGAAAAGCGCGATTGCTCCTTAACTACAAGTGCTAGAGAGACAAAATTTAGCAAAAGTATTTTCGATATGTTATAGAAAATTTGTGCTGAAAATGGGTAAAATCGGTTCACATTTAGTTAGAGCTCCTATATAACCCAGCCCCGGGAATCACATTGAAGGTGATAAATTGAATAAAATTGTAAAATCTATGATTACTAAATTTCATGAAAATCGGCAAAACTCTATTATTTGACCCAAAAAAGAGCTCCACTAGTTTTGGTTGAAATCCGTCAACTCCTTGGGTTGCCTTCCTTGGACCCTAATTTTTTCACTTATTTTTTTTTCTTAATGTATAAAACACTATTTTCAATAGAATTTGATAAAATTTGATACACTTCTATTTCTTTGATCCAAAAAAAGAGCGTTACTGATTTTGGTTGAAATCCGATGACTCCTTGGGGTACCTCCCTTGGAACAGCATTTCTTCACTTATTTTCCTTGTCAATGTATTACCTGCAATTTTCAATAGAATTTGATAAAATTGGGTACACTTTTATTTTTTGATCCTAAAAAGAACTCTGCTAATTTTGGTTGAAATCCGTCAACATCTTGGGGTACCTGCCTTGGACCCCTATTTTTTCATTTATTTTTATTCTCAATGAATAAGGCTAACTTCTCCATAAAATTTAGTGAAATTCATCACAAGCCTATTTGTTGATCCAAGAAAGAACTCTACGAATTTTTATTAAAATCCGTAGACTCCTAGAGGCACATAAATCTTAAGATAATGAAATTTGAACTAATGCTAGGATTAATAACTGTAATTTGATTTAAAGTTTAAGCCTAAAGGTATGCAATGCTTTTTTATTATAAGCACTATTCCTTACTTTTTGTATTCAATTTTGATTTTTTCAAAAGATTGCCAAAAGTTGCTGAATTTTTTTAGCTAATTCGAAAGAAAAGCCTTCTGCCTTTCATTTAATTATACTGAGAGCACGGGGGTAAAACGAGCTAACTGACTTTTTCTCCAACGAAAACAGCCAATACTGAATTTTATAGGACAACTTTGATGTGATTATAGCTCCCAAACTACGTATGCAACAAACTTTTCTTTCTTTTAAACAAAAACAAGATCTCAGACTTAAATAAAATTGATACCTACGTTTTGTCAGTTAAAATATCTTTGATACATAAGTCTTTAAATTTTAATAATTTTACCATCAATTTTTGTTTCACAATATTCAGCTGACTTAAACCGTTTTTTCTATATATATGTATATCCAAATCTTAGGAAAAAATACAGATTTTTCATTGTTAGATTCTGGCATTTTTAGATTTTTGAAAGTGAAAGACTTTAAGGCGAATATTGTGAAATATACTTTAGGGATGTTGAAAGTTACTTCGATGCAAAAAGTTTATTGAAATTTGGTATCCATTTTGATTCGTTTTTAAAAATATATATTGTTCAATGAAAACTACTATTACTATTGTTTATTTTTTGGCAAATAACATCAAAAAAATATTGTAAACTGTGCATCTTTTAAATAATTTTGATTATCCTTAAAGTATGCTATACAAATGTTTTGAAAATATCTAAGATTTCGATTGATATCGAATGCCTTAATTTGGCCCCAGGTTTTCAAAGAAAGTACTTGCCTTGAATCAAGTTCGAATTTTAGTCCTCTTCGCTGACACTTTTTTCATGAGCCTCTCTAATGTACATGATTTTTATCTGATTTTATATTAATTTTTTTACTTGGTAATAGTTTTATGAAACACCCACATGGTTTTTTTTGTTTTATTAAATTGTATTTTGTTTTGCCGGTGATTAAATGAATCATGAAAATGCCATTTTATTTAGTTTAAAGCAAAAACAAAATTGAATATGTTAAACAATACATGGAAATAATTTGTAAATTGTAAAAAATATACTACAATCAAAAGCATTAGAGATGCCTGTGCCAATACGAGAGATAGGAGTATAATTAGGTGAACCAAAGCCATGGTAAACGCCCTTACTCGACTAATGATAATTTTTTTTGATGACCTAGATTACTTAGTCAGTTTGCGTTGATCTAGTATTGGGCTTTAATGCCTCTAATTAACTTTTTTATACCCACCATCAAAAATAATGGCGGTATATTGAGATTGTCATTCCGTTTGTAATTCCCTTAATATTGGTTCAAAAACCAAAAGGGATATATATTCTGAATCCTTATAAAATTCTAAGACGATTGAGCGATTTCCGACTGTCTGTCTGTCTGTCTGTCTGTCTGTCTGCCTGTCCGTCCGTCTGTTGAAATCGCGATAACTCCTAAAGGAGTTATTACTGAGAAAATTTTGGTATTGAAATTAAGCAAAATCGGTTCACATTTGACTATAGCTCCCGTATAATCTCGTCTAGGCTTATCGCTTATTTGCTAATAAATGACAAATTATGATAGCTATGATAATAAAATTAGATGTTTAAAGGTTTTACTAGGCAGCATATGAAATTTCATCGAAATCAGTTCACATATAACCATAGCTCCCATACAAAAAACCTAAGGAAACAGCCTAAATTCCACCTGAAATACACTTAAATGTCAACAAAATATAAACTATAATAGCTATGGCCACTAAATTTAGCACAAGGAAATCTTATATCAATGCCAATCAGTGCGCAATTTTGTTACAATCGGTCACCATTTGACCATTGCTCCCATATAAAAAACTTATGGAAATACAAAAATACAAAAAGAAAAGGGGGTCCGTCTGTCCGTCAGATAAAAGCGCGATAGCGCCTTAACAAAAAGAGGTAGAGGAACAAAATTTTACAGAAATATTTTCAATGAAAAAGTCGTGTATTGAAAATGGATGAAATCGGTTGACATTTAGTAAGAGTTCCCATATAACCCCGATCCGGGAAACACATTAATGCTGATAAATTGAATACAATTGTACTAGCTATGACAAATAAATTTAGAATAGAGAAGTTTTATGCAACTATTGGTCAGTATATCAAATTTTATACGAATCGGTCCATATTTTCATATAAAAAACCCTCCCGGAAAACACCCCCAAAAAAATGTAGCAAAGGCCAGTTAAAAGCTACTAAATTAGAAACTATGACAGCTATGGCTACTAAATTTTAGTGGCTTTTAACTGGCCTTTGCTACATTATTTTTTTTGGTTTCCGGTGTTTTTTATATGAAAGCTATAGTAAAATATGGACCGATTTCTATTAAATTTGATATACTGACCAATATTTGCAAAAAACTTCTCTATTCTAAATTAAGTCGTCATAGCTATTACCATATAACCCCGGATCGGACATCGCTCAATCGTATTAGAATTTCATGAGGATTCAGAATATACTTCAATTTTGGTTTTTGAGCCATTATTAAGGAAATTACAAACGGAATGACAATCTCAATATACCCCCCCATTCTTTTTGATGGTGGGTATAAAAACGTGAACGCTTCAACCGATTTCTTTACATTTTTTAAATCTACTACTAAGATTTTGGGTTCAATACACCTGTAGTCTTAGAGCTCGAAATCTGTTATTAGATTTTTCGAACAGCTAAGAGTACTTTTTAGCAAAAATTGTGTAACATACTTTAGGGATTTTCAAAATAATTTATTTTGCAACAAATTAAAAAAATTGTATATTTTTATAAACCCGTTTGGTTGTCAAAACATTTAGTTTTAATGAAATTCTTTTACTATCAGGGAACTATTCGCAAATAAGTTACAATGTAGTGAACCTTATATGTATGTCATATATTTTTTAAATTATCCAAAAAGTATGCTACAAAAATGTTTAACCGATTTCAAATATTAACCGATTTCGAACAATTTCAGTACTTTTCCATGAAATTGGGAATATTATAGCCAAATTCTGTTAATCAAGAGGCAAATGGACATCGCCTTCTTCTTCTTCTGTTATCCTTGACTCCCAGTGGAGCATAGAGCCTCAAATCATCGCCTTATCGTCTTACAATTTCAAAAGGATCCAGGATATATAACATTTTTGGGTTTTGGGGCAATATAATGGGAAATATAAAAAGGTAGATAGTCATTGCCCAAACGTCTCAGTATTTCAAAAGGATTCAGGATTTTTAGTGGTTTTGAACTAATATTATGGGAATTACAAACGGAATGACAATTTCAATATATCCTAAATTCTTTTTGAAGGTGGGAAAAAAAATATTTGTATTTTTTTATATTTTTTTATATCTTAAAATAAATCAAGAACAATTTATATGCAGAAATCAATCAGAGCGAAAAGTGAAAAAACAACCCACCCTAGTATAGGATATACAAAACATAACTAGAGGCTATTCTTATCTTTTCTTAAGCATCAAACATGTACCTAAAAAGTGTTGAGTTGCTGTCAGTTTGACTGACTGATTGTTTAAGAATGTTGCAAATTTTGAGTACATATCCCAGTCTCATTTACATGGTTACATTCATAAGTCGAAATAAGTCATCTTAAAATACTCAAGCTTGGAAACACAGGGGCTAGATAGCTGCATCGTTCGAAATGTAAGCTATTTCGGAAACATTTGTGTAGCATACTTTTAGGATGATCTTAATAATATATACCATATAAGGTTCACTATATGTCATTTATTTGTCAAAAGTTTCCTGATAGTAAAAAAATATCATTAAATCTAAATGTTTTGACAAACAAACGGATGATGTTTAGATATCAAATTTTATTATTATTTTTTTTGCAAAATAAATTATTTTGAAAATCCCTAAGGTATGTTACACAATATTTGCTGAAAAGTCTGAGTTTTCGGTCGATATAGAGATTTTACATTAAATACAACTAAAATTTAATAAATATTTTGATAACTTCAACAGTTAAACAAACACATTTTATGAGCACGTGTGTGTGCCTTAGCTTTAACTCATGGGATATGGGACTTTTCAAAACGACCTTACGGCAAATTAATATGTGAAAGTGCAACATCTTTTTATTATAGAGTCTTTGCTTGAAGCCTCATGAACTTATTTTGTTTTCACTTGAAATGATATAAAATTTAAACAAATATAGTGCCTTGTTTTTTGAGTTATGTCGTTTTGCTTGTAAATAAGCGATATATTGAAAAGTCTCTTAAAAGTCTTTTTTCATGAATGTGGGTTTAAGGTAACACGATTTTTTTTCTTAATAGAAAAGAATGTTAAAATTAAATAACTGACGTAATGAGTTTGCTTTCAAGATACAAGAGAATGGATTCTTAGATTTCAAGATAATAAAAGTAATTTATTTTATTGCAACGTCCTTGACCGAATGTTACAGTAAAGAAGTTAATAAGGTTTGAATATATTCGGCAGTGGTGAATTTTGTAGATAGTTTAACAACAACGAGTTTTACGATTATTTAAGTTTCTATCTTGAAATAGATATTTGTAGTCTTTCACCATAGAAAGAAGATAAGTCTTCTATTTTTCTGCCATGAATATAATTTTCAAGTTTATGTCTTAAGTCTTTTGTTTTAATTTTTAAAGTGAAGCGCTTATGTCTTAAAAAATTCAATTTGGTTTCACTTTTTTTTTGTGAATTTAACAAATAAATCGGTCAAGTCCGAACATACGATACCCTCAATTTGATTACAGTTTATACAGAAAAAAAATTTTCGGTATAAAAAAATTTTTGGCTACAAATTTTTATATAGAAAAATTTTAGGCTTAAAGTGTTTATACAGAAAAATTTTTAAATAAAAATTTTTATATAGAAAATTGTTTGTTTTTTTTTTAAATAGATAAATTTACGGTGAAAAATTTTTATATATATACAAATTTTCGGTGAAAAATTTCTATACATATACAAATTTTCGGTTAAAAATTTTTTATATAGAAAAATTTTCGGTGAAAAACTTTTATATAGAAAAATTTTCGGTGAAAAACTTTTATATAGAAAAATTTTCGGTGAAAAACTTTTATATATAAAAATTTTCGGTGAAAAACTTTTATATAGAAAAATTTTCGGTGAAAAACTTTTATATAGAAAAATTTTCGGTGAAAAACTTTTATATAGAAAAATTTTCGGTGAAAAACTTTTATATAGAAAAATTTTCGGTGAAAAACTTTTATATAGAAAAATTTTCGGTGAAAAATTTTTATATAGAAAAATTTTCGGTGAAAAATTTTTATATAGAAAAATTTTCGGTGAAAAATTTTTATATAGAAAAATTTTCGGTGAAAAATTTTTATATAGAAAAATTTTCGGTGAAAAATTTTTATATAGAAAAATTTTCGGTGAAAAATTTTTATATAGAAAAATTTTCGGTGAAAAATTTTTATATAGAAAAATTTTCGGTGAAAAATTTTTATATAGAAAAATTTTCGGTGAAAAATTTTTATATAGAAAAATTTTCGGTGAAAAATTTTTATATAGAAAAATTTTCGGTGAAAAATTTTTATATAGAAAAATTTTCGGTGAAAAATTTTTATATAGAAAAATTTTCGGTGAAAAATTTTTATATAGAAAAATTTTCGGTGAAAAATTTTTATATAGAAAAATTTTCGGTGAAAAATTTTTATATAGAAAAATTTTCGGTGAAAAATTTTTATATAGAAAAATTTTCGGTGAAAAATTTTTATATAGAAAAATTTTCGGTGAAAAATTTTTATATAGAAAAATTTTCGGTGAAAAATTTTTATATAGAAAAATTTTCGGTGAAAAATTTTTATATAGAAAAATTTTTATATAGAAAAATTTTCGGTGAAAAATTTTTATATAGAAAAATTTTCGGTGAAAAATTTTTATATAGAAAAATTTTCGGTGAAAAATTTTTATATAGAAAAATTTTCGGTGAAAAATTTTTATATAGAAAAATTTTCGGTGAAAAATTTTTATATAGAAAAATTTTCGGTGAAAAATTTTTATATAGAAAAATTTTCGGTGAAAAATTTTTATATAGAAAAATTTTCGGTGAAAAATTTTTATATAGAAAAATTTTCGGTGAAAAATTTTTATATAGAAAAATTTTCGTTGAAAAATTTTTATATAGAAAAATTTTCGGTGAAAAATTTTTATATAGAAAAATTTTCGGTGAAAAATTTTTATATAGAAAAATTTTCGGTGAAAAATTTTTATATAGAAAAATTTTCGGTGAAAAATTTTTATATAGAAAAATTTTCGGTGAAAAATTTTTATATAGAAAAATTTTCGGTGAAAAATTTTTATATAGAAAAATTTTCGGTGAAAAATTTTTATATAGAAAAATTTTCGGTGAAAAATTTTTATATAGAAAAATGTTCGGTGAAAAATTTTTATATAGAAAAATTTTCGGTGAAAAATTTTTATATAGAAAAATTTTCGGTGAAAAATTTTTATATAGAAAAATTTTCGGTGAAAAATTTTTATATAGAAAAATTTTCGGTGAAAAACTTTTATATAGAAAAATTTTCGGTGAAAAACTTTTATATAGAAAAATTTTCGGTGAAAAATTTTTATATAGAAAAATTTTCGGTGAAAAACTTTTATATAGAAAAATTTTCGGTGAAAAATTTTTATATAGAAAAATTTTCGGTGAAAAATTTTTATAAACTTATAGAAAAATTTTCGGTGAAAAATTTTTATATAGAAAAATTTTCGGTGAAAAATTTTTATATAGAAAAATTTTCGGTAAAAAATTTTTATATAGAAAAATTTTCGGTGAAAAATTTTTATATAGAAAAATTTTCGGTGAAAAATTTTTATATAGAAAAATTTTCGGTGAAAAATTTTTATATAGAAAAATTTTCGGTGAAAAATTTTTATATAGAAAAATTTTCGGTGAAAAATTTTTATATAGAAAAATTTTCGGTGAAAAATTTTTATATAGAAAAATTTTCGGTGAAAAATTTTTCTATAGAAAAATTTTCGATGAAAAATTTTTCTATAGAAAAATTTTCGGTGAAAAATTTTTCTATAGAAAAATTTTCGGTGAAAAATTTTTCTATAGAAAAATTTTCGGTGAAAAATTTTTCTATAGAAAAATTTTTCTATAGAAAAATTTTCGGTGAAAAATTTTTCTATCGAAAAATTTTCGGTGAAAAATATTTCTATCGAAAAATTTTCGGTGAAAAATTTTTCTATCGAAAAATTTTCGGTGAAAAATTTTTCTATAGAAAAATTTTCGGTGAAAAATTTTTAAGCAGAAAAATTTTCGGTGAAAAATTTTTATACAGAAAAATTTTCGGTGAAAAATTTTTATATAGAAAAATTTTCAAATTGAAATAAAAAATTTTTGGTTAAAAATTTCTATATAAAAAACTTTCAATTAAAAAAAATGTTTATATAAAAAAAATTTCGGTTAAAAATTTTTATACAGAAAAAATTTTTTATATAGAAAAAAATTTTTGTATAGAAAAATGTTCATTTAAAAGTCATTTAAAAGTCATATATAAAGGGAATTTAAGAACACAATAAAAATTTCTTGAAGCATGTCCAATTGTGAGAGTTAATATACAACCTCCTCTACAAAGGTAACAGAGGTAGATATTTAATTGTAAATGGAAGGACTTCTGAAGTCTATAAATTAGCAAAAACTGAATAAATGTATGTCAATATTTCAACGAATTTCCGCAAGTTCTTTAGAATTTTTATATTGCACTTTTGAAGTTTTATTTAATTTATTATTTTTTATTTTATTTCTTAAATCTTTCTATTTAATATTTGAATAATGCGCTTGTGCCTTAAGTCTTTCGATTTTCTTAATGTATAGAGCTTATGTCCTAAGTCTTTAGACTAAGTAATGTCGCGAAAGTATGTCACTTAAGTCTTTTGTATAAATTAAGGTGATTCGTCTGTTTCATCTTTATATAAATAATAATAAAATATATATATTTTTGCATATAAAATCATTGAAGCTCAAATTCACAATCAGCATCTGGTCAATTTTCAAGTTCAAGCGCTTGTTCCTTAAGTCTTTTGATTTTCTCACTCAATCGGTTTTATGGCTTAAGTCTTTAGACTAAATAATTTCAGTCTTTTATATAAATAAAGGTGTTTCGTTTTTATTAAACTCTTTTGAACAACTTTTAAGGATATGATGGCAAAATGAGCAAATTTTTGTATATAAAATCATTGAAAACTCATATTAATTCTTGGCATTTGGTTAATTTTGCAAATTTTATGCAAAATTAAGGTTTATGTCATAAGTCTTTCTACTTCGTAATTGAATCAAGCACTTGTGCCTTAAGTCTTTTGATTTTCTAACTCAATTTATTTAATGGCTTAAGCCTTTAGACAAAATAATGTATGTCACTTAAGTCTTTTGTATAAATGAAGGCGATTGGTGTGTTTCGTCTTCATTTAACTGTTTTGAACAACGTTTTAGATTATGATAGGAAAATAGGCACAATTTAATTTGAAAAACTTGACAATTTATATTAAAATTTTCAAGTTTATGTCTTAAGTCTTTCTATTTCATAATTAATTTAAGCGCTTGCACCTTAAGTCTTTTGATTTTCCACTTTAACGAGTTTATGTCTTTAGTCTTTAAACCAAATAATGCCGCAAATGTATGTCGCTTAAGTCTTTTGTTTAAATAAAAGTGATTCGTATGTACTCTTTTAAACGACTTTTTAGAACATGATGAAAGCATTGAATGAATATATTAACCCTTAACATCTGGATCATTTTTATTGAGTAGTACTTCTCAGTTACATGTGTATAGATATGTAAGACCAAAATTTATCACGTCATAAAAATTATATCCTATATAAAGTCAATTTTGTTAACATAATTATGTTTCACGTTTAATTTTAAATGCAAAAAAAGGAAAACAAAATCTTTAAGAAATATTAACATAAATTCAATCACAGCTTAAAAACAAGCAACAGCCAACAAACGACATTGTAAAGGTGTTCAACTATAGAAATCTGTAACAGGGCAAAGAAAACCGGAGGAGAGCAAACCGAAAGCTAAAAGTGACTTTATGATATTTGGAATCAATTTTTAGTTTGAAAAGAAAGTAATGAAAACATAATAAGATAAGACTCGAATTTAGAAAAAAGCTTAAGATATGACCGAAAGATTTTATATTATCAAAAATATAATTATATAGGAAAAATGCTGAAAGCAAAATTTGTATATAGAAAAGGACTTAATAAGCTTTTCTATATAGAAGAGTTACTAAGCGAAACTTTTCTATAAAGAAAAGTTCTCTTCTTTTACATACAGAAAAGTCACTTAGCGAAACTTTTCTTAATAGAAAAGTCACTAAATGAAATGTTTCTTCATTTAAATGTTACTTAACGAAACCATGAAAAAGTTACTCAGCGAAACTTTTCTTTATAAAAAAGTCACTTTTTTTACTATATAGAAAAGTCACTTAACTTTCTATATAGAACTTTTCTATATAGAAAGGTTACTAAACGAAACTATTATATGTATATAGAAAAGTCACTTAACGAAACTTTTCTATATAGAAAAGTCACTTAACGAAACTTTTCTATATAGAAAAGTCACTTAACGAAACTTTTCTATATAGAAAAGTCACTTAACGAAACTTTTCTATATAGAAAAGTCACTTAACGAAACTTTTCTATATAGAAAAGTCACTTAACGAAACTTTTCTATATAGAAAAGTCACTTAACGAAACTTTTCTATATAGAAAAGTCACTTAACTAAATTTTTCTATATAGAAGTAATGAAAAATGTTATTAAAAGTTTCGTTAAGTGACTTTTTTATATAGAAAAGTTTCGTTAAGTGACTTTTCTATATAGAAAAGTTTCGTTAAGTGACTTTTTATATAGAAAAGTTTCGTTAAGTGACTTTTCTATATAGAAAAGTTTCGTTAAGTGACTTTTCTATATAGAAAAGTTTCGTTAAGTGACTTTTCTGTATAGAAAAGTTTCGTTAAGTGACTTTTTTTCTATTAAAAAGTTTCATTAAGTCACTTTTCTCTATAAAATAGTTTCGTTAAGTGACTTTTCTATTTAGAAAAGTTTCGTTAAGTGACTTTTTTATATAGAAAAGTTTCGTTAAGTGACTTTTCTATATAGAAAAGTTTCGTTAAGTGACTTTTCTATATAGAAAAGTTTCGTTAAGTGACTTTTCTATATAGAAAAGTTTCGTTAAGTGACTTTTTATATAGAAAAGTTTCGTTAAGTGACTTTTCTATATAGAAAAGTTTCGTTAAGTGACTTTTCTATATAGAAAAGTTTCGTTAAGTGACTTTTCTGTATAGAAAAGTTTCGTTAAGTGACTTTTTTTCTATTAAAAAGTTTCATTAAGTCACTTTTCTCTATAAAATAGTTTCGTTAAGTGACTTTTCTATTTAGAAAAGTTTCGTTAAGTGACTTTTCTATATAGAAAAGTTTCGTTAAGTGACTTTTCTATACAGAAAAGTTTCGTTAAGTGACTTTTATATATAAAAAAGTTTCATTAAGTGACTTCTCTATATAGAAAAGTTTCGTTAAGTGACATTTCTATGTAGAAAAGTTGCCATTTGTGACTTTTCTATATTGAAAAGTTTCGTTAAGTGACTTTTCTATATTGAAAAGTTTCGTTAAGTGACTTTTCTATATATAAAAGTTTCGCTAAGTGACTTTTCTATATAAAAAAGTTTCATTAAGTCATTTTTCTATATAAAATAGTTTCGTTAAGTGACTTTTCTATATAGAAAAGTTTCGTTAAGTGACTTTTTTCTATTAAAAAGTTTCATTAAGTCACTTTTCTATATAAAATAGTTTCATTAAGTGACTTTTCTATGTAGAAAAGTTTCGTTAAGTGACTTTTCTATATAGAAAAGTTTCGTTAAGTGAATTTTCTGTATAGAAATGATTCGTTAAGTGACTTTTCTATGTAGAAATGCTTTGTTAAATGACTTTTCTATATAGAAAAGTTTTGTTAAGTGACTTTTCTATATATAAAAGTTTTGTTAGGTGACTTTTCTATATAGAATAGTTTCTTTAAGTGTATTTTCTATTTATAAACGGATCGTTAAGTGACTTTTCTATACAGAAAAGTTTCGTTAAGTGACTTTTCTATATAGAAAAGTTTTGTTTAGTGACTTTTCTATATAGAAAAGTTCGTTAAGTGACTTTTCTATATAGAAAAGTTTCGTTAAGTGACTTTTCTATATAGAAATGATTCGTGACGTGACTTTTCTATATAGAAATGATTCGTGACGTGACTTTTCTATATAGAAAAGTTTCGTTAAGTGACTTTTCTCTATAGAAAAGTTTAGTTAAGTGACTTTTCTATATAAAAAAGTTTCGTTAAGCCACTTTTCTATATATAAAAGTTAAGTTAAGTCACTTTTCTACATGAAAAAGTTTCGTTAAGTAACTTTTCTATATAGACAAGTTTCGTTAAGTGACTTTTCTGTATAGAAAAGTTTCGTTAAGTGACTTTTCTATAAGGAAAAGTTTCGTTAAGTGGCATTTCTATATAGAAAACTTTCGTTAAGTGACTTTTCTATATAGAAAAGTTTTATTAAGTGACTTTTGTATATAGAAAAGTTTCGTTAAGTGACTTTTCTATGTAGAAAAGTTTGTTAAGTGACTTTTTTCTATTAAAAAGTTTCGTTTAGTGACTTTTTATATTATGTTAAACAAAATCCTTCTTCTTAACACCTACTTCCTGTATTAAATATTCCACTTTAGGTCAAACTGGCTCAAAAGGTTGTTTATCACAGATTCGTTTTTTTTCTTATTTTTGTATTAAACTCGTATTTATTTCTTAGTTTTTTGGTTGGTATTTTTGCAAAATGTTTGTGGTGTTATGCCTGGGTGTATAAGTTGTTGGTCGTTCATTTGTTTATTTGTTGTTTGATATTATATGGCATCTACTGCCTGAAAATTACCTATAAAATACATAGTATTATTCCCCAATACTCCTCGTTATTTGAATTTTATTCAGTTACTTATACGTTTATAATTCAACATTTTTAGTTATTTTTTTTTTCTTTTCTTTCCATACAAATGCTTATGTTGAAGGCTGACAGGCAGTCAATATTTGTTGTATGTTGTAATGCATGAGCGAGCGCCCACACGGCTAATTTTGTTGATGCCTTTAAGACAACAATTTGCGAACAAACAGCTAACAAAAATTATAATACGAAAAGAAAAAAAAAAAAATATACAAAAATACTACTTTAAAGAAAAGTTTAAAAGTTTACAAGAAGAACCTAAATAAAATCTAGAAAAAAAAGACTTTTATTTTCCAAACAAACAAAACTATTTAGGTGTAGTGTACAATTTCAGTCTATAACTAAGTTATGGTTATGCTTATGGTGGGTAACAACAGTTGGTCTTTTAAATTGTTATGTTTACCGTAAAATATTTATATGAGAATGAACGACCGTGTTTTTTTCCTAAGACTGTCTGTTCTACCATCCTGTTTTTCTTTGGCTACAAAACGCCTTTAAAATAATCTCTAGTTTTGGAAATCAAGGAAAAGACTTTTTATATGCAAAAATAATTTGAATGAAAAATTAAATTTTGAGAACAAAAGTCTAAAAAAACATAAATCGTCAACGTTTTTTTGAAAAGGTTTCAAAGTTAGATGAGGGGTTTAATTTGTAATTACATTTAAATTTGACTCTAGATTAAATTGTTTTTATACCTTTCACCACCATAGGCGGAAAGGGTATATTGGGTTTGTGCTGATGTTTGTAACGTATAGAAATATTGGTCTGAAACCCACCTTTTAGTATACTAATCGACTTAGACTCACTTCCTGAGTTGTTTTAACGATGTCCGTCCGGCTGGCTCGCCGGTTATCAATTTAAGCTTGTTATCATTCTACAGATAGTAACTTTAAATATAATTTAATGAAACTTGGCACAGGCTCATATTTTTGTCCAAGGGCAACCCTTATTGTTTTTGGGTGAAATCAGATTACTATTTCGGGTACCTCTCTTAGGGATGCCTTCCCGAAATAGAGTTTTTGGTTCTTTACAGCCACAAATTTAGTTGTATTTTAATAATATTCAGCATAGATATTGCTTATCATAACTTTAATCAGTATTCCTAATTTTGTAGAAATCGGCCCATATTTGACCTCCCATACCTCCCATACAAGACACATTCTCAAAAGACATTTGTATACACATAAAAGCTCAAAAACGTTAATAACTCTAAAGATAAATGGATTTGATTACTTAAACTTTACAAAAATAAATACTTTGTAAATATAAACCAATAGCCAAAATTTGGTAACAATCGGTCAACAATTGACCCAAGCTCCCATATCAGGCCCTTAGCCGGAAATGATATAAATCTTAATGTATGTATGTCTTTAAGACTAAATGTATATATGTCTCTAAGACTTAAAGAAAATTTGTTTAATTGTTGGTCCATATTAAACATCTGCATAGTTCCATCCGTGTATATCCATTTCTGTGTTTTATCATTTTGAGTGTGTATTGATGAGTAGTTAAGTTTTTTGTTATAAGTGAGTATTGTTGTATTCTCCCACTAAGTAAGTCTGAGTGGGTAAAAAGACAATGAGAATAACATATTTATTTTCCTATAGTTTTGCAAAATGGATGGAATGAGTATTAGTGGTTATACAATAGATAACTTATAGTATGTCGTATGAAGTTTACTTATAGGATAAAATAAAAACGACATTCGATTAGTTTAATACTTTTTTTTCCAAACTTTGTTGTTTTTGTAGGAGTTTTTTCAAAAATTTGTTATTTTTGTGAGAAATCTTTCAAAAATTTCTTCTTTTTATAGAAAATTTTTCAAAAATATCTTATTTTATATAGGAAATTTTTCAAAAATTTCTTATTTTAATACGAGATTTTTCAAAAATTTCTTAATTTTATAGGAAATTTTATTTTTTTTTTATTTTTATAGGAAATTTTTAAAAAATTTCTTATTTTCATATAAAATTAAAAAATATATATCTTATTTTTACAGGAAGTTTTTCAAAAATTTCTTATCCTTATAGAAAATTTTTGATTTTGTTTTTTATTTTTATATGAAATTTTTTAAAATTTTTTTTATAGGAAATTCATTATTTCTTATTTTTATAGGAAATTATTTAAAAATTTCTTAATTTTGAAGGAAGTTTTATTTTTTTTTATTTTTATAGGAAGTTTTTAAAAAATTTCTTATTTTCATAGGAACTTTTTAAAAATTTCTTATTTTATAGGAAATTTTTAAAAAATTTCTTATTTTTATAAAAAAATTTGAAAAAAATCTTATTCTTACAGGGAATTTTTAAAAAATTTCTTATTTTTATAAAAAAAAATCAAAAATTTCTTATCTGATAGAATTTTTTTTTTAATTTTAAAGAAAATGTTTCCTTAAATTTAATAGAAAATTTTTAAAAAATTTCATGTTTTTGTAGGAAATTTTTAATTTTTTTTATTTTTATAGGAAATTTAAAATTTTTTTTTCAATTTTTTAGGAAATTTTTAATTTTTTTTATTTTTATAGGAAATTTTTAAAAAATTTCTTGTTTTTAAAAAAACTCTTATTATTATAGGATTTTAAAAACTTTCAATTCTACTCCGTCCCTTTATTTCACTAATTTTATATTCTTTTGGCATTTTTTTTCTTTTATTTCTATATTATTCATTTTTATAGTCAATTAAACAAAACAAACACTGAAAAATGTTAAAAATTTCTTATTTTTATAAAAAAAAAATTGAAAAATTTCTAATTTTTATAAGGAATTTTTAAGAAATGTCTTATTTTGATAAAAAAAAAATTCAAAAATTTTTTATTTGATAGAATTTTTTTTTTTAATTTCAAAGAAAATTGTTCCTTAATTTTAATAGGAAATTTTTAAAAAATTTCTGGTTTTTGTAGGAAATTTTAGTTTTCTTTTATTTTTATAGGAAATTTTTAAATTTTTTTCAATTTAATAGGGAATTTTTAATTTTTTTTATAGGAAATTTTTAAAAAAATTTCTTATTATTGTAGGATTTTTAAAAACTTTCAATTCTTAAAAAATTTTACTTTTATTCTTTTTTCACTTATTTTATATTCTTTTGATAATTTTTTCCCTTTTGTTTCTATATTATTCATTTTTATAGTCAATTAAAATATATACACACAAAAACTGAAAAATGTTAGTATTTCAACATAGAAACATTATTGCTACGAAATTGTCTTTGCATTTACCACAAGTTATTCGAAATACTCATAAATACTTATAGTTATCTAAGTATTTTGGAACAAGAAACAGTTGTAAACAGATAAATTTATCTTTCTCAACTTATAAGCAAAAGCATCAGTTACTGACTTTGTGGGTAGAGTGGATGAGCAAAAACAAAAGCAGACAATATCGGTTACACTCATTCTCTCATTTATACTACAAGTATTGAGTACTACTATGGTGTATTCGTTTTTGATGAACAATATTGTATACTCTTGCAGACGTTTAGTCCATATTTGACCTTAGCAGTGAAGGGAATGATATAGTCGGGCTTTACCGATTATAACTTTTCTTACTTGTTTCTATCGGGTGGTTAAATTTCAAGGGCCGATGTTGATTTTGAATAAAACACAAACTATTTAGGAAATTATTGTAATTTTATTTTATTATGATATATTGGTATTACTCAATTATGTATGGAACAAAATATCGGCCAAATGGGTGCCGCGACCACGGCGGTACACCTCCATTCGATGGTCCAAATTTTCGATGACCCGGAGGCATAATGGAGGTTCTATGCCGTTAATGTGCCGAATTATCTCATCATTTAGCTCTGGAAATGTTGCTCGCTTATCGACGTACACCTTTTCTTTCAAATAACCCCAAGGAAAAAAGTCCAACGGTGTCAAATCACATGATCTTGGCGGCCAATTGACATCGCCATTATGTGATATAACACGGCCATTGAATTTGTTGCGCAAAAGAGCCATTGTTTCGTTAGCTGTGTGGCAAGTGGCATCGTCCTGCTGAAACCACATATCGTCCACATCCATATCTTCCAATTCGGGCCATAAAAAGTTCGTTATCATCTCACGATAGCGAACATCATTCACAGTAACTGCCTAGCCGGCCTCATTTTGGAAAAAATACGGCCCGATGATGCCGCTAGCTCATAAACTTTGTGGGAGCATTAGTTTTTGACAATCACTCTTGGATTCTCATTCGCCCAAATGCGTCAATTCTGTTTATTGACGAATCCACTGAGGTGAAGATGTGCTTCAACACTGAAGATGATTTTCTTCGAAAATTGATCATCCAATGTTGCCATTTCTTGCCACTATTCTGCCCATTTACGACGTTTGGAATGGTCAAGAGGCTTTAGTTCTTGAGCCAATTGTACGTTGTAAGCGTGTAAATGCAAGTCTTTATGCATAATGTTCATCAACGACGAACGTGAGAGGTGCAATTGTTGGGCACGACGACGAGTTGAGATGGACGGCACTTCCGCCACACTATCGCGAACAGCAGCAATATTTTCTGCAGTACGAGCTGTACGAGCATGCACTGGTGTTCTCACATCTTCTACAGACCCGGTTTGCTCGAATTTTTCCACGATTTTTGCGATTGTACGCATATTTGGACAATCAAATTGACCAAAAAACCACGAAGTGCACGATATGCATTTTGATTTGAACGCCCATTTTCGTAATAAGTCTGGATAACTTTAACATGTTGTTGGATTGTGTATCTCTCCATGGTTCAAATTGAGTAAGTCTGAAATAGAGAAATGTCAAATAAAATTCGGAAAAAAACTTGGCATTTAGGTGTGGTTCACATTCAACATCGGCCCTTACAATTTAACCACCCTTTATTTAAAAAGGGGAGAGGTTTATTTCTATGTGCCTAAATTTCAAATTTGACAAAGAGTTAAAAACCTCGTAATTTGTACATAGAAAAAAGACTAATATCTTGCATTTATATTGGAGATCTCTAGATGTTATGGTGAGCATTTGCTTCAGCTCCAATAATGACAGGTACATTGCTATTGCCGGACATATCTGCCGTTTTACGACCAAGTTGTTGAGAGAAGGTCAGTGGAAGGTGAGTGGTTCGTAGGACTCCTCAGTCAGAAACACATTGATCCCCTTGAGAAAATCTTTAGGCTCAAAATCCTTCACTTACTTCCAATCATAGACACGTAAAATAGAACTCATGAACAAGGGAAGTGAACCAAGGCCGAGGTGGAATCACTTCCAGAGATAACATGTCGAATCTATCTTCTTTCCATATGCCGTCAATGAGCTTTCTTCAAAAGAAACACAGACCTCTTATTATAGCATGTCATCAGTTTGATGCAACCCTGAAACCAAACAGCGTCGTGCAGATCAGGGAATGTCCAAAATTGGCCATAAGGGCCTTAAAGAAAACCGCTTCAGTTTAGTGCAGATAATATCACACCTTTCGGTGGAGATAGAACCATTATGATTGCCGCTTCCAATGAAAACCTTCACATGATGACCTTATGCAATCTCGCTATAGGAACTATTTAGCTTAGGTTCGGGCATTTGGCCCCACGCTACTGGCTTAACTAGCAGACATCCTCAGATCGACGGCCTTACTCAGATGTTAGGCCAGAGTTTTAATAGCCCTATTTTAAGAGCAATATCTCCAGGAGTAAAAAATTTAGCAGGCATGTTAACAAGCTGCTGTAATTTCTCTTCGGCTAAGCGCTGTTGCATAAATGTTTTCCCGCCGGATAGATGTGCTTCGTGGTACGGACAGAGGCAGAAAAGGAGCCAAAAATTAACACAAGTAGTTTGTGGTTAAATTAGTCACCAACCCAACCTGTGAGCCTGAGAGCGGCATATTAGTGGGACCAGGTGTTCCCACCTCAATCGCAGACCACTTAAACCGGACCTAAACTGGTACGTGGGAGCTGGGTTTTCAGAGATTATTATTAGGGCTTGATTTTTTTACATAACAGGATACTATTTGATTGGGAGGCATGCGCTTTGGCTGAAGTTTGCGACAAGTGATTTCTGCAGGAGCTTTGGTAATGACGATGATGAATCAAAAATATGAATTTCGAATCTTACCGAGACCATTTTCTTGGTTCTTATATTTTGATGCCAACACTAAAATCTACATTTGAGACACGCAGAAGAAAATGGAAGATTTGCTTTTTAGGATATCCTCGAGTCAAGGACAAATTGATCTCCAACGACCGTATCAAAATTTGTAGGCATATCCATTTATATGTTTTGAAAAAAAAAATTGAAAAAAAAACAAACTTTGGACTAAATATATATGAAATTACAACAAAAGCGGAAATGGTGAAGTTCAACATTTGTATTTTTCTTTCGAAAAAATTGTATATCACCCTAAATATTTCGATTATAGTATTATACAGGATTGCATAGTCTAAGTAAGTCTGATTACCAGATTGCTAAACTGACCTTAAAAACATTTAACTTCAATTATTTAATAGAAAGACTTAAAAGATAATCTTGACTGTATTGACTAATTCAAGTGTGTGTCTTAAGTCTTTTGATATATTTATGTTAAATTCCCTTATATATATATAAGATATATGACAATACTATAATAATCTTATTACTTATATAAGTAAGAAGGAATTTAACATATTATATCAAAAGACTTAAGACACACACTTGAATTAGTTAGTACCGTCAAGTTTATCTTTTGAGTCTTTCCATTAAATAGAGAAAAAACAAAAGTTTTTTATCTGACTTTTGTCTTATAATGTGACTATAGTCTCATACCCTGATTAAAGTCTAAAACTCTGGCAACAGTTTTAACTCCAACTATATGCTAGGTACTCTACTATAGCCTCATAATTAGGCTATATTATATTGGGGCTGTTCACATATTATGTAACGCTTTTAGGGGGGAAAAAGTGGTATGACTTTTGTTACGGTTGTTAAAAATCTGCGAAAATAGCTTTACGTAATGTGTGAACAGCCCCTAATACTAAGACACTATTTTATAACTCTTAAATTTAAATCATAGACTCATGACCGACTGTGGTCTTATAGTCCTACCATTGCACGGTGGTAAAATACGGCCAAAAATCAATAACTTGTTTATTTCTTCATATTTTTGACTGATATTTACTAAGCTGACATATTATGATCCTTTCTTTATATTGTATAAATTATATGGTAAAATTAAAAGTGGTTGGCCAAATAAAAGGAGACATATAAGATACATTAATAAAATGTGTTTAATAATTTTGAAAAATATTCAATAATTTTCATTTATTAACAGGCCTTTTGTCTACCTTATTATATATAATTTGTAAAATTTGGATGAGTAGTTTGAGAGATATATTTAAATTTCTGAAAAAATTTGTGCATTAGTCAAGATTTATTATTATATCAAAAAACATAAAAAAAGCTCAATATTTCAATAAAATGTTGAAAATTCATGAAAAACTGTTCAAGACTGTGATTTTCATGTTCTTTCTGCATTTTTTATTTGTTCATTGTAATGTGGCCACCACCTGTGTATATGTATTGTTTACAGAATTTCCTTAAAAACAAAGTATAGTTCCATTTTTCTCAATCTTATTGTAAAAATTTAACTCAAGAACGTGTTGGCTAACAAAGTGGGCTGAAAAATTCAACGCCACGCCCAAATTTTCATTATACTGGTCATTTATACTTATTTGAACTCATTATATAATTTGTTATCCTAAATTGGTTTTTTGGTGGTAACTAAAGTAAATTTTAATCTAATCATTTAATAAATACTGCTTTAGATTATTTTCAAGTATTTTATGGACCCTTTTCTTACTAAATTGCACCTGGTGTAATTAAAAATGTTTAAAATATTTAAAAAGATGAAGTTAGTAAAATGATTCTGGTAAATAGGCCAGCAGGAGAATGCGGCTCAAATTCGAAATATGTTTTACTAGTACTTAACAGTAGAAGATCCAATTTATGTGTAACCTCTTTTAGCTCCTTTTTCTTAGATATGGCCTTCCAAAATTTTGATTTTTATGATTTTCACTAGTTATTTAACTATCTCAAATTCACTTCAATTTTCGAAAAAAACTAAACCACAGAAATTTCTAAAAACTGCACAAAATGATTCACTAAATAGTATTATACAGGATTGCATAGTCTAAGTAAGTCTGATTACCAGATTGCTAAACTGACCTTAAAAACACTTAACTTCAATTATTTAATAGAAAGACTTAAAAGATAATCTTGACTGTATTGACTAATTCAAGTGTGTGTCTTAAGTCTTTTGATATATTTATGTTAAATTCCCTTTTACTTATATAAGATATAAGACAATACTATAATAATCTTATTACTTATATAAGTAAGAAGGAATTTAACATATTATATCAAAAGACTTAAGACACACACTTGAATTAGTTAGTACCGTCAAGTTTATCTTTTGAGTCTTTCCATTAAATAGAGAAAAACAAAAGTTTTTTATCTGACTTTTGTCTTATAATGTGACTATAGTCTCATACCCTGATTAAAGTCTAAAACTCTGACAACAGTTTTAACTCCAACTATATGCTAGTTACTCTATTATAGCCTCATAATTAGGCTATATTGTATTGGGGCTGTTCACATATTACGTAACGCTTTTAGGGGAAAAAAAAGGGGTATGACTTTTGTTACGGTTGTTAAAAACCTGCGAAAATAGCTTTACGTAATGTGTGAACAGCCCCTAATACTAAGACCATATTTTATAACTCTTAAATTTTAATCATAGACTCATGACCGACTGTGGTCTTATAGTCCTACCATAGTCTTATTTTCTTAATATAGATTTATCTTTGACTATGTCATTATAATCTATCCATGATATTAAACCGCTAATATTCCGACTTTCTTAAAGTTAATCTAATCTAATATAACTAGCAACTTGTTAGTACTTTTGTTAGTTTCAATGACAACCAAGACGAAATTATTTGCAACAAAGAAAACCTATAGTTTTCATAAATATTCAAAAGGGCGACTAATTGATTTTCTTTAATCATAAGAGAAGTATTAAAAGTTATTTTCTTTGTTCATTTCATATTCTTTGCCAATACTTAAAAGATAATGAATCTTTTAATTGACTTTGGTTTTGAAAATTTGTTGTTGCCTATTGTTGTCGGCAAATCGCTTTAAGCAACTAAAACCACATCAATTGTTTGTCATTTGTTGTCGCTTTCTTTGTGTGTGTTCCGTTCTCGTTGGGTTTATGGGTTTCAGTTGGTTCTAGTATTTAGATGATCAAGTCAAAGACATCTCTAATTTATGACTGACACTAATGTTTAGACAACAAAGTAGAAAATCTATTCAATTATTATAGTTTTGGATTTAAGGAAGCTGAACAAAAAAAAAATGATTCTATCTTTGGATAAAAAGAAATGCTATTATAAGTAGAAAGAGATTTATGCTTATTTAGATAAGGTTCAAAATTTATGTACCGTAAAACATTTTGGATGATTTTTATACCCTTGACCATCATAGGTGGAAAGGGTATTATAAGTTTGTGCTGATGTATGTATCGCATAGAAATATTTATCTCAGAAACACCTTTTAGTATACCAATGAGTCGATTTAGCAATGTCAGTCCGTCCGTCCATCTGCACGGCTGGCTGGACCCCTTTAAATGTAATCAAAGCACAGATCGCAATTCTAAAGATAATTGAATGAAATTTAGCACAGATCATTTTTTTGATAGTGGAACCATAGCTATTGAACTTCGTCAAAATCGGTCTATTATTTATGGTACCTCCCATAGGTCTCACTTCCCGGAATTGATATTTTCGCCACAAATATCAATATTTTTTTCATATAATTTAAAACAAATTCTGCTTATGTAAACTAAAATCACTGCACCAAATTTCTTTTAGATCGGTCCACATTTGATCATAGCTCCCATACAACTCTTCTTTCAAAATGCACTAAATGTGGCCAAAAATCACTAAAATGCTTATAAATCTGAAGATAATGAGAATTTTGAGCTTGTTTTTGGCTTACATAATTTTTGTAAAAACTGTAATCAATTTGCCAAATTTTGAGATAATCGGCCCACATTTGACCCTACCTCTCATATAAGTCCAAATGACGAAAACAGCTTAAATATATAAGTTTTGAGAAAATATTTGTATGATGGCAAAATTTAGCAAATATTTGTCTTTATACAGGGAAAAAGAACACCATTGACCTTAGTGGTGAAGGGTATCGTATGGTCGGGCTTGACCGACTATAGCACTTTCTTACTTTTTATACCCTTCACCGCAATAGGTGGAAAGGGTATATTGGGCTTGTGCTGATGTTTATAACGTATAGAAATATTGGTCTGAGACCCACCTTTTAGTATACCAATCGACTTAAAACCACTATCTGAGTAGTTTTACTGATGTCCGTCCGTCCGGTTGGCTGGCTGGCCGGTTATCCATGTAAGCTTGTTATAAAGGTCGTAACTTTAAAGATAATTTAATGAAATTTAGTACAGGCTCATATTTTGGTCCAAGGTTCCTTTCCTTTTTGGGTGAAATTGGATTACTATTTCGGGTACCTCCCATAGGGATGCCTTCCCGGAATAGAGTTTTTGATTCTTTACTGCCGCAAATTTACTTGTATTTTAAAAATATTCGGCACAAATATTGCTTATCATAACCTTAATCAGTGTTCCCAATTTTGTAGAAATCGGCCCATATTTGACCATACCTCCTATACAAGGCACATTTCAAAAGACATTTGTATACACATAAAAGCACAAAAATGTTAATAACTCTAAAGATAAATGCATTTGATTACTTAAACTTTGCACAGATAAATATTTTATAAATATGAACCAATATCCAAAATTTGGTAACAATCGGTCCACAATTGACCCTTGATCCCATATCAGGCCCTTAGCCGGAAATGATATAAATTTCGAAATTTTGAAAAAAATAGCACATGGTATATGTACCCAGCAAAACTTTGGTAACGGCAAGTACTCTGGTATCTGGTTACCTTGTAATGACTACAGCATACCCTCCGAATAACTAATAAGTTATTACATAAGTACTTATTTGTAATTAAAATGGTAAGTTGAACTGAATGGCCCGGGTTCAAATCCCACCAAGAGCAACAATTTTTTTTATTTTTTTTTTTATTAAAAATGTATTTTTAAATGATTTTTGAATTTTAAAAACATAAATATTACCTTCTGTAAAAAAAATTTTGGAAAACTAACTCAAGGTAATGAAAAAATACTATCATGAGTCAATTTTGATTATGTAGTCTACATACCTATTGGATACCAAGCAATGGTTCTGCTTGGTCTTAACTTGGTAAGCATAGACTTATCTTGGTTATCCTTTATTTCAACTGTGGACACTGACCTCCTAGTGACATCACCAAAAGAGCTACGTTACGTAGTGAGCTAACATGTACCGCGAGTTGTAAAATAAAAACGATAAAAAATGGGATGGAAAGACCAAGTAGAGGAAAAATTTTCACAACTTGGCCTATAAAATTGAAGAATATTCGCACAAGATCGAAGAAAATAGGTTGTATCTAAAGGCCATTTAAGTAAATAAGAGCCAATATTATATAAAAACTTATACAAAAGGGAAGATTTAAATTGTTTAAGTTTTAAAATAATTAAAAAACACTTCTTCTTTGTTTATAAAATGCATTAAACATTTACAAAAAATCGTATAGAAATATGTTTCCAAAAATTACAACAAAGCAAAAAAGCAGAGAAAAACAAAGTTATTGTCACATGATTTTGGATCTAAAAATAAAAATTGTTTATATTAATTATAAGCTGCTAAGTTTTCAACATATGAAGTAGCTCGGTGGAAGAGTCTCCGCCTAGCAGTCGGAGGGTCTGGGTTCGAGCCCCCATGGGGTCATAAGAAAAAAATTGTATTTCGTTTAAAAATATGTTTTTTAAATAAAACAACAACAAAAAAGTTGTTGTTGTTGTTGTTGTTGTCTTCCAATTACTTACCCAAGTCATTACATTTCTGCAATTGGTAAGTACTTGCCTCCAATGACATCCCCATGTTAATGTAATGACTTAAACAGTGAATGAGTAAGTAGTTCGTGTTCAATAGTTTAACTGTTTAACTCATTATTTGGTAATGAAAAGTTTTACTGGGTATGTATGTCTCTAAGACTTAAGGAAAACTTTTTTTTATTGTTGGTCCATATATAACCTTAGTAGTGAAGGTTATGATATAGTCGGGCTTGACCGACTATAGCTTGTTATCATTCTACAGGTCGTAACTTTAAAGATAATTTGATGAAACACAATTTGAAGGCACAGACTCATATTACGGTCCAAGGACGATCCCTTTTCTTTTTGAGGGGAATCGGATTACCATTTCGGGTACCTCCCGGAATAGAGTTTTTGGTCCTTTACAGTAGCAAATTTAGCTGTATTTTAATAATATTTTTCACAAATATTGCATAATTTAACCTTAATCAGTGTTTCTAATTTTGTAGAAATCGGCCCATATTTGACCATACCTCCCATACATGGCACATTCTCAAAAGACATTTGTATACACATAAAAGCACAAAAACGTTAATAACTCTAAAGATAAATGCATTTGATAACTTAACTTTTGCACAGATAAATATTTTATAAATATGAACCAATAACCAAATTTGGTAACAATCGGTCCACAATTGACCTTAGCTCCCATATCAGGCCCTTAGCCGAAAATTATATAAATCTCAAAATTTTGAAAAAATAGCCCATATAATATGAATGTGTCTCTAAGACTTAAGGAAAACTTGTTTAATTGTTGGTCCATATATAACCATAGTAGTGAAGGGTATGATATAGTCGGGCCTGACCGACTATAACACTTTCTTACTTCTTTTAAGAGGTTTTGAGTTGACTTTTATATGGCAAATTGACAAAAAGTTTATTAACTTGTAATGATACTAAAGATTATAGTTATTAAACAATGACTATTAAAAGCAATGACAATTGAATGAAGTGTACTAATTGTAAGGTTTTTTTCTGGCTGAGAAAAAGCAAGACCTAGACTTTAGTCTGAGTCAACATTTTAGTCTTTAGTCCGTTAATAGTTCTTACTGCCATTAACCTTTTATATTTTCAGGGTATCTAATCAAAGAATTATTTATTCACTTAATATTCAGCACCGTCATGAATAGATGGCTATTATGAATATTCCCCCTAGATTCACATTAAAACTTTATTATATTAAAGCTTATGGTAACTTCTCCTTTTTTTGCCCTATTCAAAAAAATTTTAATACCTACTGTCTATGCAGTCTGTCGCTGCTGCCTCTGCCGCAGCAGCAGCACCTAATGATTGAAGCATTAACCTGCAATTTTCAACAATTGTTTCGGGGTGTCATAAATGTTATGTTGTTGTGGTTTTAACTTAATGCTAGTTACCGCTTGAGGTGTGAATTGTGGTTCAAGCTTTGAAAGGCCAGCCAAGGAAACGAAGAATATTAAACAATTTGATGAAAATAAGAAAAGATATAAAAATAAAATTGTAAGCACTCGTTTAAGTAGAAAAAAATGTAAATTATTTAAATGATTGAACAAGAAATTGACAAGAGCTACAAGTAAACAATTGAAAAGAAAATCCAACCAACCAAACGATCCAGCGACAGACTGTCTCACTTTTTGCCTTCAACTGACTGACTGAATTATAGTGTTTAAGTTTTATTTTTCTAATGTTTGATGTTGTGTTTATATCTCTGTGATGTTGCATTTGATTGTTTGCAACATTTGCGTCAAAGCGTCTTTTGGTCAAGTTTTACACTTAAATTGTTAGAAATCGAAAATAAGAGCTTTAATAAATTTAAGCTCACAGCCCCCTTTCGTTGTTTTTTATTGAGGTATAGAACTTTAAGTTGGCATCACTTTTTTAACTGGCGGCCATTTTGTCAGCTGTCAAGTGATTAATATTTAGTTTGGTTTGCCATTTCATCATGAACAGGTTGACAAAAGAACAACGCTTGCAAATCGTGCAAATTTATTTCGAAAATAATGGTTCAGTTCGCGGAGTTTACCGCAAGCTCCGACCATTTTATGGTCGACTTAATCGTCCATCAGAGCAATTAATTCTGTTAACCATGGATCGTTTTCGAACTACGTTTACTCTATGTGATAATACGCATCCGCAGCGACGTCGAACAGTGCGCACCGAAGAAACAATTGCCGCTGTAGAGCAAAGTGTTGAAGAGGACCCGAATGAATCGATTCGCCACTGTGCACAGCAATTGGAGCTTTGTCCATCAACTTTATGGAAGATTTTGTGCAAAGATCTTGGCTTGCGACCTTACAAGATCCAGCTTGTGCAAGAATTAAAGCCGCGAGACCATGCAATGCGTCGTGATTTTGGTGTATGGGCCGAAAATGAGATTGATCTCGATGCTGATTTTCATCGCAAAATTTTGTTCAGTGATGAGGCTCATTTTTGGTTGAATGGCTACGTCAACAAGCAAAATTGCCGCATTTGGAGTGAAGAGAATCCACATGAGACCCTTGAGACGCCATTACATCCACAAAAACTGACTGTTTGGTGTGCTCTATGGGCTGGTGGAGTCATTGGGCCATACTTCTTCCGAAATAATGCTGGAGAGTCAGTTACCATAAATGGAGACCGGTATAGAGCCATGATAACCGACTATTTTGTTCCCCAATTGGATGGCATGAATGTGGATGAGTTGTGGTTCCAACAAGGCGGCGCTACATGCCACACAGCGCACGTCACAATTGATTTATTGAAGGAAACATTCGATGAGCGCATAATTTCGCGGAATGGACCTGTCAATTGGCCACCAAGATCGTGCGATTTGACACCACTGGATTATTTTCTTTGGGGATATGTGAAGTCGCTCGTCTACGCCAACAAACCAGAAACGTTAGGGGACTTGGAAGCCAACATTCGTGGCGTTATTGCCAACATACGGCCCCATATGCTCGAAAAAGTAGTTGAAAATTGGACCTGTAGAATTGGCTTTATTCGAGCAAGCCGCGGCGGCCACATGCCCGAAATCATATTTAAACATTAATGGCATAAAATTATCCTTCCAATAAAGCCAAATTGATGGACATTAAAACGATTTTCTTGTGTTTTATTTCAATTCGAAGTTCTATACCTTTAAAAAAAACACCCATTATCATACAATTTTACCTTGATCATTGATGAAATTTTAAAGGAACCAAATGTTTTGCACCCATTGGAGTCCTTCTGATCTGTGTTTAAAAAAACTAGACACTTGGGATTCAGAATCTTAATATGTAGCTCATTTTAAAAAATTAAGTGTCTAGCTTACATTTAACGATCCAAAAATTAAATTGAGTTGCTGTTCGGGCAACAATTATTCAACAAAATATCCCAAAAAATTAGGTTTCTAGCAAAAACATAAAATGCTCAATATCTCGAAAACCACACCTAATGAGATCAAAGTAAGTATAGAGTTTTACTTACTTACTTACTTAAATGGCCTATATTACAACCTGTTAAGGTCAAAGGCCGAGCATATTTTAGAATTCCATGCGCTTCGATCTTGTGCGCATATTCTCCAATTTCGTAAGCCAAGCTTCCGACCGAAGTTTCGGTCGTCCTCGTCTTCGAGTTCCCTCGGGATCATGTTCAAACACTTTTCTTGCTGGAGTACTTTCATCCATTCGCACCACATGTCCCAGCCAACGCAAACGCTGCTGTTTAATGCGTTTTACTATGTCAATGTCAGCAAATAACTGATTAAATCGAAGTATAGGGTTTTAATGAAGGTAAATATGGACTATAGGACTGGAATTTGGAACTTGTTCTCAATTTGTCATCGGCACGTGTTTGCGGGTCTTCCAGACCTGCGGGAATGAGGATTATATTCAACAGCTTGCCGAGTTATGTCAGTTGCTCCTTTTCTCAATGTGTGTCCTAACCAACCATATTTTGGTTCTTGAGCGGTACGCAGCTATAGTTCTTGATTAGAGATTGTACAGGACCGATAAGCAAAGAATTGTAGACTGTTTATCTTACGACTCGAGATATTCCAAGTCTCACAGCAGTATAAAAGCACGGCTTTAACATTAATGTTAAAAACTTTAGTTTTGGTGGTTGAGATTTTTTGAGATCCCCAGAATTTATTTAGAATTTCAAAAGCAATTTGGTTTATCTTCTCTGCTGCCTCCGCTTTTTGAAATAATACACCCAAGGTTGCAGAAAGTTTCAACCTCACCAATCGGTTGCCCAGAAGAAGAGAAAATTTGGTGTCATTTAGTGAGTTTATTCGTATAGACTTAGTTTTTTTTTTATGTTAATCTGAAGACCAGCTAGAGCAGCACGAGAGGCAAAGGTTTGAAATTTCGATTGCATGCTAGAGAATCGGTGAGAGAACAGACATACGTCGTCAACGTAATCAAAGTCATCTAGTCTATCGTGAAGACCTCAAGGAGACACCATGTTAACCAGACATCGAGTTATTTAAAACAATATCAAGAACTATATTAAATAGCGATGGGGACAGAACATATCCTTGACGGAATCCTACCTTTACACTTATTGGTTGGCTGATTGGTACAGCAAAACGCGTTATTGTACAGCGCTTTGATGAGTCGTACAATCTTTTTAGGTACTTTTTTGCATCTTAAAGCTTCCCAAATAGCGCTGTGCTCTAATGTGTCAAATGCACGTTTAAAATTAACAAACAGTAGGTAATGGGAAGATCGCTATTCAACCGATTGTTCCACAATAACTCTTAGGCTATTGATGTGATCAATATACTATTTATTTGGTCTAAAGCCTGCTTGTTTGCGTCTTAGCTGTGGTTCGACAATGGACGCTATGCGACTGTGCAGAATATGGGCTATGACTTTATTGACCATGTTAAGAAGAGTGATACCCCTCCAGTTCCAGCAAACATGCAAATTTTCTTTTTTTATAATTAGACCTTCTCTTAGCACATTTGGGAGTCTTTCGTCCGACCAGTATTTTGTTATCAAAGGCTTCCCACAAAATAAGGTACGAGTCAATAACATGGTGACAGATATAGCTTCGTCTATCTGTTTCTTTTATATTAACATTGGGTGTTGGGTCATCGGAAAAACCGCAATGAAACCATTTGTGTAATATGGCTGTCCGCACAACATCTAGTGATCTCTGACGTGGGCGTGGGTTGTTTATTCGTTTGCTCACACTTTCCATGACATGTACCATATAAATAAGATCGATACCGAACTCCTGGGCAATCTAGGGTTAATGTTAATTTCAGAAAAGCATAATATAAAGGCTTAATGGAAGCATGACTATCAGATATCTGGTTAATACTTTCCTAACGTACCTTTGTCTTCAGGAGTCAAAGTTTATTCGGTCGCTTTTAAGTTGGTGTACTTGGTATGGGAATAAATACTACTATTTATCATGGTACAACTATATACGGTAGACTCTTTGATATCAAAGAAAGCAAAATGAAACTCAAAGTAAAGAAAATTTTTAATAATATGAGTTTTAGATTTTCCCCGCTTGCATCACACCATAATTTATGTACTTTCCGGACATTTCATAAACTTTACTTATTTTTGCTGATAAAATGCGTTTCAAATGCTTAACTTTACGAACAATTATTTTTATTTATTTATTTTTGAGAATCAATAAAAATACTAAAATTTTTAATTTACTTTGGTTTGACTTTTCAGGGGTTTCGAATTTAGAACGAATCGTGTAATGATTTTACTATGTAAAGTTTAGCCACGCTCTATTTTATATATAATCTGTGACAAAAAGGAAAAAAATGATTATAACTTTCTATTATAAATAATGCTAATCTGCGATCTAGGTATAAAGCTCAAAGCTTAGTAATTGGTCTCTGAAATCAAAATTTGAATTGTTGGTAACAAATGGGTTAATTCAGAAAGATATTGTTAATACATTGTTTTGTCAGACTTCTAACAAGGGACCTAGTCTTATAGTTTCACAAATTTTTGGAATAGCCAATTCTTTCAAAGTCCTGTATTAAGAAAACTATCCAAACAAAATATTTACACCGGCTTGAGGTTCTCTATTTTTTGTTGGCTTTTGCCTCTCAAACAAATGCATAAATTAACACCAATCGAAGCCATGTTAATTTTAACAAAATGCCGCCACTGTCTTTTTTCCAAAGGAATATCTGTCTGTATGCCACAACAGCAGACATTAAGGAATAAGCCTAAGATACTCATACGTTTAACAAAAGGCAGCCAAAAAGTTCAATAATGATACGATACTTTGCGATTTGATTTCGTACGATCGAAGTGTAAAGCGGACTCTATTTTATGGTTATGGCTGATGTTATATGACAGTTGATCTATCAACAATGTCTAACGTCAAAGTTGAATTAATGTTTTTGTATTTTCTTTTCAACTTTTGGCAGCAGCTGGGGCAGTAGCAGCTTTAACGGCTGCTGTGGCCTTAGTAGAAGTGTTCGAAAGTCTTTGGTTGCTGTAGAGTTATGGCAGAGTTAAGCTTAACTCATTTGATTTGAGATTCTAATTCCTTTGGCTTTACATTTTTAGGTGATTTTTTCAGCCAACGGCGGACTTGAAGACAAAAATCAAGTAAACAAATAGTAAAGTGGCTGTAAATGGAAGTGGCAGCAGTTACACTGATATTGGTCGTACTACTTATTTACGTCGACTACTGCTTCTGTCAGTAAATATCTGTAAACGTTTGACCTACCCAGTGGGAAAAGGCGCTGTTTAAAGGCCTTCTAGTTCAGATGATTTCTCAGTCAAGTTTTCTTATAAGGACTTGTTCCCGAAATACATTACCTTTAATCGTAAAATTAAGGCCTTATCATTTAGTTTTTATTTGTATTTCCCTAGCTAGCAATTGAGAGATTGTTGATGATAATATCAGCAAAATGAGTCTTTTGGGATCCGTTTAAATGATTAAAAACTGATTAATCAGCTTCGTGATCAAAAAAGTGTTTAAAACACTCATAGAAGCGCTTAGCAAGCGACTAGCTAAAAATAGTAAAAAATAATCTTGCAAAATGTGCGTAGTCGTAATATAGTCATGCAAATGAATGAATGTTTTTTGGTGACTAAAAAACGACACAAAAAGACTTATTTCTTATTATGGGTGATGTTGGCTTAGTTGCTTAGCACGTCGACTACTAGCATAACATATAGCAATATGAGTCTTTCGGGATTCGTCTAGATGTTCAAAAAATAGATTAATCAGCTTGGTGATTAAAAAAAAGTACAAAAAGACTCATAGGAGCGCTTAGCAAGCGACTAGTTAAAAATAGCACAACAAATTTCGCAAAATGTCCGAAGTCATAATATAATCACGCAAATGATTGTAATATGATTGTTTTTGGTGACTTAAAAACGCAACAAAAAGACTCATATCTCATTATGGGTGATGTGGTTTAGTTGCTTAGTACGTCGACTACTAAGCATAACATATCATACAGCCTGAGTTCAATCCTCGGTCTCGGCAACATCAATTTCTGTAATTATTAATGCACCTTTACTGTTCTAAAAATAGATATGACGTTACGTTGTTGAGCTTTACTTTTTTTAAACAAATCTAGCAAAATGTGTGCAGTAATAATCTAAACATAATTGTTCAGAAAAACGAGTCATTAAAAACTCTTTTTGAAGAGTCGCATGAAGGGTACGATTTTCTCACACAAAGAATTCATTTTTGACTCATAAGTGATATCATAAACAATCAAGCATGCAGCCAAAAAACGCAATGATTAAGGTAGAGATTAGGTTGCGGAGTCTGTGGCGAGGTAGAGATACAAATCATTTTGATCGTTTAATGTTGTAAGTGGGCCATGTTTGCCTGGATATTGATCAAGTGGTTTCCAATGGCCAATTGTTCTGCACTGACGCGTAAAGAGATTGCCTAATTATTGATTTGTATGCGTACAGCGGTAAGCCCGTAAATAGGTTGATATTATCCTGACTCAGGAGAGCACTGGATTTAGCAAGTTTGTCAGTGGAGTTAACAGGTATGTTGTTGTGCCCGGATACACAGAAAAGTTCGAAATTCCAGTGTCTCGCCATCTCTTTAAAAGATGACCGGCATTCGCGGGTAAGAACAGATATCGTGTGGACATTAGATAGCGATTTTATGGCAGCCTGACTGTCGATACAGAAGCGAATATCCCTGTCGTATATACTGTGGTATCTCAATCATTTCACTGCTTTATGTATGCCCGATATCTCGGTTTAAAGAATACTACATTGATCAGGGAGTGTGTATACCTCCAGACAGCCGTCGTGGAGGGATGAGGGGTCTCCGCAGGTTTGCCTTGGTGAGTGCAGGCCACCAAACCAGCGCTTATCTGAAGGAATTACATTATCTAATTGTGCGAGGACTTGACATCGGGCACAAGGGCAGTGGACCTAGGTCTGCATGGTGTCTTCTCTTTGGATACCACGTTAAGCCTAGCGCCATCCCAGCTGCCCTCGATTATTAAAACTCCCACTAACTTAACACGGATTATTTCCCACCTTTCGTTGGAAATAGCTCCGTCAGCATTGCTAAGGTCAATGAGAGCCTTCACGAGATGGCCTTTGGCAACCTCGCTAAAGGATCTGTCTATTAATCTAGCAGCAGGCTTAGATCGTTTAGTGCTAGGCTGCTGGCTATGCAGACAAGAGTCTTTCTCCGAGCGTTGCCGTTTAGGCGCGTCCGAAGACGTGGAGGGAGTCTTGGTCTGAGAGTCAGGCAGGGTCTTAATAGCCCATGCTGCTTTCTCCTCAGGAGTAAGGGTATCCTCAGGCCTGTTGCCAAGTTTAGCTGATTGGCAGCAGCACGCCGCTGAAGAAAGGCCCTTCTGGCCGGAGTGGTTTGCTTTTTTGCTTAGGGCATGCCGCAGTGGGTGGTCCCCTTGCTGTACTAAAAAGGAGACTTTTGAGGGGGATTTTACATCGCAACTCTAGGACTCATTTGGGAATGTGCAGGGAGGGTACTTGAACCGGAATTCGCAGTACCCTTGGTTTCCTTATGCACAGGCCAAAGCAACTTTGGAAATGTTCGGTTCTAGAGGCAGAGGCACCAATGTTTTATTACCAATGTTGGTTGATCTCTTGCTGGTTGAGGGCCTATTCGAGATAGCTCTCCTTTCCCCAGCATTTTGAGTCGCACTTTTTGCTTGATTAGCTTGGCCAGGTGCATTTACCAAGCAAGTCTCAGTAGCTTTCGAAGCCCCTCGGCTAAGACTAGCACCGGGGTAGATTTTTTGTTATATCCGGAGCTCATAAAGCCCTCGACCGGACACAGGGGAAGTGATTTGGGTGTACCTTTATCAATGGTAGCATAGCTTGTTTTGTTGTAGTATATAATTGCCACCAAGTCATTTATAAATTTCCGACCCATCGGGGAACAGATGCAGACCACAGGGCCGCCCAATATGGGAACAGACGCCCTGTGAATTTACAAAAAGTTCGGATAGAAAAACTGGGTTTTAAAATCCAAACGGATAGATCCCATCCACAGTTCAATGAAAGCTCCACTAAAGGACTGCTTTAGTGGGATCTAAGATATCATCTGGCAGCCCAATATGGGAAACGCCAGATGATACGGGGGTGGATAGTTCTTAGTATAACACTCCCCCTAAGCCTGTCTGATATGGTTCATTTCGCGTAAGCCTCTGCATCACTACAAGATGACTATCACAAAATAAAATAAAAACAAAAAATTTTTTTGCAAACAAAAAAATTTATTTCCAAAACGACCACTTGGATTAAAAAATAATTAAAGTTTCTGAAAGATAATTTTGTTGCCGAATTTCGATTTTTTACTTAGTTAAAAAAATAAACAGTTTTCGAGTTACGCGAATATTTATTGCGCAACCTCCTCCATTTTTTAAATAACGCTATATCTTGAAAACTAGAGCTAACCTAAAAAAAACCGGTAAGCGTCATTTAATTAAGCGTACTCGATTTACCCTTTTGTCGGTTTTTCCAACTAGCACAGTGTTATTGTACTTTTTTGTTGACACTCGGAAAGTCTCCCTTCAGACTTCCCTTTTTGAAGTTGGACTCCAACAAAAGTTTATTTGTTAGGCTTTTAGAAATGAAGCGTCACGGTCTTTCCATCTTAGGTTTTCTTTCAGACTGTGGACCTGCACAAGGAGAGCCCTTGTAAGGCTATTTCTTAATAAAAGTTCTCCTGCCAAAAACATTTAGAAATTTTTAGATTTTTTGCTATTGCTTTGCGCTTTTAAAAGCTTCCAAGGAGCATTTTTCTACAGGTATTAAGTGCACTTCTTGGGAAGGACTTCTTGGTAGAAGGTCTCTTGTTGGCGATATCTAATATTGTGTATTTCGAAAGAAAGAAATAAGGGTAAAGCTTTTAAAATACCAGAGATCGTGATTTGGATGATTATTCGATTCCTTGGCAGCCCATTCAAGACATCCAACAATTTTTGTTCCTACTGGGTCATTTTGTTTTCGTCTGTCTTTCTATATTTGCACAATGTTTGATATGATACTTCATAGCAAATGTCAATGGGTTGTCAATAACACAAATTTATTCTCTAAATACCCGCACAAATAAAAACGAATGTGATGAAAAGATAAATATTGCAATGAGTGTTAATAAAAACATTGTATCTAAACTTTTTGAAAATGATTCTGCAACACAAGCAAATACACGAAAACAGATATAGATTCAGATACACAAACATACGCACACTAGGGCATTTTGTGTTTGGTATTTTGTTTTTGACAAGATAAATGTAATTATCTTCAATTTATTTTCTATTTTGTTTTTATGACACAAAACTTTGTTTATGGTAAATGTCAAAATTGTAATTGACAGCTGCATTAAAATCAAACATGCATTTATACTTTACTCACTCTCAAAAAGGCATACAAACATACACTCACTCTCAAAAAGGCATACAAACATACACTCACATGTCAACAAAGACTTTTGTTTTGTATATATATATATATATATATATATATATTTTCTGATTTTCTGATCATTTTGATTTTAAGTTTTCTATATGTTAATATATTTCTTATACACTTCTCGCAGACTTCTCGTTTACTTTGTATTTCGATATTTTAGAAAGTCCTTCATAAATTACAAACAATTTGTGTTTGGTTTATACTTAATCGTATATCTATCATTATTTTTTTTTCTGTAATCACGATATAATCATTATAATCATGATTAAACATAAAATATTTTATTTGATTTTTAATAGCTTTTGCAAAGTGTTTATGATCTTAAATGTCATAATATCACTTTATCTGACTGACAGAATTTTGATTAATGAGTTTCATGGTCGAATTTAATACTAAATATTCTATGAGGATTTATAAGAGTGACCTTCATACATAGGTAGGTATGTATACAAGAGCACAATGGGGTAGAGTGAACAATTGTTTTTAAATAAATATGATACTATCGGGTGGTTAAATTTCAAGGGCCGATGTTGATTTTGAATAAAACACAAACTATTTAGGAAATTATTGTAATTTTATTTTATTATGATATATTGGTATTACTCAATTATGTATGGAACAAAATATCGGCTAAATGGGCGCCGCGACCACGGCGGTACACCTCCATCCGATGGTCTAAATTTTCGATGACCCTGAGGCATAATGGAGGTTCTATGCCGTTAATGTGCCGAATTATCTCATTCTTTAGCTCTTGAATTGTTGCTGGCTTATCGACGTACACCTTTTCTTTCAAATAACCCCAAAGAAAAAAGTCCAACGGTGTCAAATCACATGATCTAGGCGGCCAATTGACATCGTGAGATAACCATTACGTGAGATAAGACGGCCATTGAATTTGTTGCGCAAAAGAGCCATTGTTTCGTTAGCTGTGTGGCAAGTGGCACCGTCCTGCTGAAACCACATATCGTCCACATCCATATCTTCCAATTCGGGCCATAAAAAGTTCGTTATCATCTCACGATAGCGAACACCATTCACAGTAACTGCCTAACCGGCCTCATTTTGGAAAAAATACGGCCCGATGATGCCGCCAGCCCATAAACCGCACCAAACAGTCACTCTTTGTGGGTGCATTGGTTTTTCGACAATAACTCTTGGATTCTCATTCGCCCAAATGCGGCAATTCAATTTTCTTCAAAAATTGATCATCCACCGTTGCCATTTCTTGCCACCATTCTGCCCATTTACGACGTTTGGAATGGTCAAGAGGCTTTAGTTCTTGAGCCAATTGCACGTTGTAAGCGTGTAAATGCAAGTCTTTATGCATAATGTTCATCAACGACGAGCGTGAGAGGTGCAATTGTTGGACACGACGACGAGTTGAGGTGGACGGCTCTTCAGCTACACAATCGCGAACAGCAGAAATATTTTCTGCAGTACGAGCTGTACGAGCATGCACTGGTGTTCTCACATCTTCTACAGACCCGGTTTGCTCGAATTTTTCCACTAAGTGAACGTCCATTTTCATAATAAGTCTGGATAACTTTAACACGTTGTTGGATTGTGTATCTCTCCATGGTTCAAATTGAGTAGGTCTGAAATAGAGAAATGTCAAATAAAATACGGAAAAGAACTTGGCGTTTAGGTGTGGTTCACATTCATCATCGGCCCTTACAATTTTAACCACCCATTAGTAATAGATTAAGGATTTTCTATAACATATACTTTTTTTAAAACTTTATATTGATACATGCCCAATCAGCATTTAGAAGATTCTTTTTTGAAAAATCACCCAAATGAGTCTTTTTTAACCAGTTTGGAAGACCAAAAAACGTCTGCGCGATTAAAAAACTAGTCGAAGTAGATTCGCGCTTATTCTTTAAAACTTACTATTTAAAAATACAATAACACAAAGCATAGTCATTAAAAATCAAATATTTAAGGGATTGAAATTCGATAGTTTTGAACGCTATTTTGCAAACAGATTTTGCACAGTTAAATGATAAAAACGTTACTTCTATGGTGTTGGTTTTGAAATACTTTTTAACGCGCATAGATATTGGGTGTTGTAGCTAAGTTGCTTAGCACGCCGACTACTAAACACAAAATATCATTTTTAGCCTGAGTTCAATCCCAGTTCGCGGCCATCGATAAAAAATATTGTAAAGGTAATGTTACTTTTTTTTTTGAATCAACTGAAAAAATAATCAAAATTGAGTCAAAAATGACTCGAAAATAGCTCGTAAAAGACTCATACAGATGCTCATAAAAGATTCTCTCAAGGGAGTCGCGGCTAGGGTACCATTTTCTCCCGAAGGAGAAAATCCGCTGCAGTCGGAAAAGAGTCGAATGTGATCAGAAAATAATAAAAATGCTGACTGGGTGGCAACAAAATAACGAAGAAGTAAGAGTGTTATATTCGGCTGTGCAGAATCTTAGTAATGGTGGGTATAAAAAAGGGATGTTATATATATAAGAATTATAGCCAAATGTTGACCGATTGCAACAAAATTTTACATACTGGTGGTCATAGATTTTATAGTTTCTAATTTAATAGCTTTTAACTGACTTTTGATACATTTTTTTTTTTGGTTTCCGCGAGTGTTTTTTACATGAAAGCTATAGTCAAATATGGACCGATTACTATAAAATTTGACATACCAATAGTTGCATAAAACTTCCTTATTCTAAATTTAGTCGTCATAGATATTACAATTGTATTCAATTTATCAGCATTAGTGTGTTTCCCGGGGCGGGGTTATATGTGTGACATATCCACAGCCAATTCCCCTGACATCCCAGCAAAACTTTGGTAATGGCAAGTACTCTGATAACTGGTTACCTTGTAACGACTTCAACATACCATCCGAATAAATAATAAGTTATTCCAGAAGTACTTATTTGTAATTAAGATGGTAATTTAAACTGAATGGCCCCGGTTCAAATCCCACCAAGGGCAACAATTTTTTTTTAGTTTTTTTTTATTAACAGAGTCTTTTTAAATGATTTTTGAATTTTAAGAACTTAAATATTATCTTCTGTAAAAAAAATTGTAAAACTAACTCACGTTAATGAAAAAATACCATCATGAGGCAATTTTTATTATGTAGGAGATGTTGAATACCAAACACGATTCTAATTGGTCTTAACTTGGTAAGCCCAACTTATCTGGGTCATCCTTCATCTCAACTGTGGACACACACCTCCTCATGGTATCACCCGGTGAGCTAGTTTAATACCCATTAATATTGTGAGTTAACATGTTCCGAGAGTTGTCAAATAAGATCGATAAAAATGGGTTAGGATAAAGGGCTAGTAACCCTCTCTTGAAAAAAATACAATGAAGAGGATAAAATTAGAATTGAAATGTCCCACTACCTTATGTTAGAGGAGGATGTCCGAAACTTCGATAGAAAGACCAAGTAGAGGAACATTTTTCAAAGTTTGGCCTATAAAATTGGAGAATATTCGCACAAGATCGAAATCCATGGAATTCTAAAATATGCTCGGACTTTGACCTTAACAGGTTGTAACATTTAAGTAAGTAAGAGTCAATCTTATGTAAAAACTTATACAAAAAAGAAGATTTAAATTGTTTAAGTTTTAAAATAATTTTAAAAAAGTTTTAAAATAATTACAAAAAATCGTATAAAAATATTTTTCCAAAAATTACAACAAAGCAAAAAAAAGCAGGGAAAAAACAAAGTTATTTTCACATGATTTTGGATCTAAAAATAAAAATTGTTTATATTAATTATAAGCTGCTAAGTTTTCAACATATGAAGTAGCTCAGTGGAAGAGTCTCTGCCTAGCAGTCGGAGGGTCTGGGTTCGAGCCCCCATGGGATCATAAAAAAAATTTTGTATTTCATTTAAAAATATATGTTTTTAATAAAACAACAACAAGTTGTTGCTGTTGTTGTTGTTGCTTTCAAATTGCTTACCCAAATTGTTACTTTTCTGCAATTGGTAAGTACTTGCCTCCAATGACATCCCCATGTTAATGTAATGACTTAAACAGCGAATGAGTAAGTAGTTCGTGTTCAATAGTTTAACTCATTATTTGGTCATGAAAAGTTTTACTGGGTTATCTCTATAGAAGCAGGGATTTGGTTTTATTCCAATTCATATTTTAACCTACTCGTAGTACATCCTGGTAGCCTAAGCAACCTCGTAGTATTCTTACCTATGGTAATGCAGAGTAAAGCTAAACTCCACAACATTTAACTATAACAAATGCTCGTAAGTTTCGTCATTCATCCGACTAAACTTCCTTTGACAATAACACTTTTGTATGGCAATTATGCACGTTTTCTTCCATCAAACTCCAACATTTTCCAAACAAAATGGAATAATGTAAAATTTATGTATTTATTCAATAACTAAAAGGCGCGATCGTGTAGCATCGCGATGACATTTACGTTTACATTACATTACACTACATACAATTTACAAATGGAAACAGAAATAGACAAAAAAAAATGTTATATGTTGTATATCGTATATTGTACATTAGGGTGGAGCGAAAAACAACTTTTATTGAAATTCCATACGCCTGGGTTAAAAATCGATGCTCAACGTCCTAAGAAGCTCAGAAAAAAATTTTGTCTTTCTAGGTCAATGTTTGTCTTTGTCTTTCTAGGTCAATTTCTAGGACCCATTTGTATGGGGGAAAATGGGAGTTTTTTCGGTTTTTGGTAAATTTCAACCAATAAAGATATGTTTTTGGCAAAATTAATAATTGGATGTAGAAAACAACTAAATCAGCTTTGATTAGAGTTATAAAAACTAAAAATCCATGTAGTAGTTTTTAAGTTATTGCAATTTACCCCAGAAAATTCGGGTCCTTTTCAACACGCCTAAGGATATGCAGCAAAAAAAAATTATTTTTAGAGTACAGAAATTACAAAATAAGATTTTTCTTATCATCTAAAGACTTATAAGTACTAAATAGTTTAAATAAGTACTAAATAGTTTAAATTTATTAATATAATTAAATTTACATAGTTTTTTTATACTGGAAAATGATACGTTTTTTAAGGACCGTTTCAAAACTCACATTTAAAGTTTTAGAAAATTTTGTTAAAAAAATTTTAAAAATTTCAAAATTTTTGATCGTTATGTTAAAATAGACAGATGTGGTAATAAAATCCAAATAAGTTTGATATCTCATATGGTTTCGCCGTACCTGCGACTTAAAATCGTAAAATTTCGCGAAAAAGTACGTTTTTGGACATTATTTAAGTAGATGCATAGTAAATTTTATTTAAGTATTCTTTTGATAAAGTTAGTACTGAATTTTATTGCCCAGTCATTAAGGAATGTCCACTAGAACTTTCTTTGATATTGGGTGAGCTTAACCCTTTTTTCATCGTGGTCAAAGGTCAAAATTTGGATTTTTAGTGGCAAAAATACGAAATGTTGTAAATTTAGTGGCGAATTTCGATCAAAATTAATAAAAATAGTTATTTTTATGAATGGTTATACTGTTTTATTAAAAATATTTTATTAAGGGTTAACAGACATAGGGACTAAACTGACCCAAATTTTTTTTCGACCCATTTTTATACCCTTTACTACCATAGGTGGAAAGGGTATTATAAGTTTGTGCTGATGTATGTAACGAATGGAAATATTCGTCTTAGACCCACCCTTTAGTATACCAAAGGCTTAGAATCACTTTCTAAGTCGATTTAGCGAAATCCGTCCATCCGTCCGTCTGGCTGGCTGGACAGCTGGACCCCCATGTAAACCTTGCAATCAAACTACAGGTCGCAATTATAAAGATAATTGATGAAATTTGGAACAGATCATTTTTTCGATAATGGGACCATGGCTATTGAAATTCGTCAAAATCGTTTCATTATTTATGGTACCTCCCATATGTCCCACTTCTCGGAATTGATATATTGGCCACAAATATCAATATTTTTTCATGAAATTTAAATCAAATATTGCTTATGTAAACTAAAATCACTGTACCAAATTTCGATGAAATCGGTTCACATTTGACCATAGCTCCCTTACAAACTTTTCTTTAAAAACGCACTAAATGAGACAAAAATCACTAAAACACTCGTAAATTTGAAGATAATGGGAATTTTAAGTTTTTTGTAACAACTGTAATCAATTTGCCAAATTTTGAGATAATCGGTCCACATTTGACCGTAGCTCTCATATAAGTCCAAATGTCGGAAGCAGCTTAAATATGTAAGTTTTGAGAAAATGTTTGTACACTTAGAAAAAAAATGAACTAAAATTTAGGAAAATTTTAAAATTGTCGTATGGCGCCAAAGCCGTTTTTTACAGCAATTAAGTAAAAAAAATTCCTTAATTCCAAGAAAAAAATTTCCTTAAGTTTTTGACAAAATTTCTTATATCAAACAAATTTTAACTAAAATCAAATAAAATTTAACTTAAAAAATTAAAAAAATTACTATTATTTAGTTCATATTTTATCTGAAACTTCTTAAAAACAAGTAAATATTTCCTTTAATTTAGTTCAGATAAATATATATATATATATATATATATATATATATATATATATATATATATATATATATATATATATATATATATATATATATATATATATATATGTATATATATGTATATATATATATATGTATATATATTTATATTTATTTATTTTGATTTATTATGATTTATCTGAACTAATTTTTAGGAAATTATCCTAAATATAAGTATATAACTTTCAACAAATTATTACAATTTTACTTATTATAAGAAGATTGTATACTATTGGACGTTGTAATTTATCTTAACTAATTTCAAATAAATTTTTCTTAAAATGCAGAAAGTCTTAAACTTGAAATTCATGATTAGGAAAATGTTTCTAGTAATTAGGAAAATAATGAACTTAAATTTACGACAACTTCCAGATTTTAAGTAAGTTCAATTTTATGAACTATTTTTCAGTAAATCATTTACTCAATCAAATTTTTTGAACTTAAGTCAATATTATCCAGTTTTATGATGTGATGAACTAAAATTTAGGATATATTTACTAGTTTTTAACAAAAATTTCCTTAAAATAAATAATATTTTTCAAAATTCATGCAATTTTTCGATGGAAAAATGTTAACTATTTTTTAGTATATAAATTTTTTATTTAAATGTTGTATTTTTTACTAAAACGTAACAATTTTTCCTAGTTTTGAGTAAAAATTTACTCTGAATAAGGATTTTTTTTACTATTTTTAAGAAATTGTTTTTCCTCAAATTTAGTACATGTCTTTTTTTTGAGTGTATGATGGCAAAATTTAGCAAATATTTGTCTTTATACGGGAAAAATAACACCTTTGACTTTAGTGGTGAAGGGTATCGTATGGTCGGGCTTGACCGACTATAGCACTTTCTTACTTGTTCCCTATACAAATGAGTCCTAGAAATAAATGTCCTGTGCGCCACCTTAAGACATTGACCTAGGAAGGCAATTTTTTTTTTCTAAGCTTCTTAGGACGTAGAGCATCGATTTTTAACCCAGGCGTATCGAATTTCAATAAAAGTTGTTTTTCGCTCCACCCTATTGTACATAACTAACAAATGCAACATGATGAAGAAAAAAAATATTTAGTGTTTTAATCTAGACTAAATTGTTTAAAATGCAGCTGCCAGTTTGACACTTGTTATTTGAAAAGTCAGAGAAAAATGTTTTGATGTTAAGTATTAAAGGATGTATTTGAGTGAGAGGAAGAGTTTGGGTTAGTAAGGACTGGGAAATGAGCTATTATTGTAGAAATAGTACAATTTAGAAAATCATTCATGAAATTCTTTAAAAGTAATATTAAGTCTTACTAACCTACTGTCCCTTTGCAATCTAAACTGTGGCTATTGTCTACTTTTGTATTCACATTTCTCATGCAGCGCCACCTTAAACTCCTAGATGCTGCTCTCAAATCGCTGCATATTAATTGCCTGCATGGATTTGTTGTTATACATTTTCTAGAAAATTGTCTAATAAAAACTATGGTAAGTGGATTTTAATGAATTATAGCCAGATATGCGTTCATGGAATCTCAAGTGACACTTGTTTTTGAGATGTATAATTTATCAACAACACTAAACTTTATTAGCCGCAAATCTAAGCTCAACCACTTGCCGCAAACACTCGTAGTTTTTAGACCAGATATGGATGAGTAATATATGAATGAACAAATGTAGAGATGGACAGGACAACAGTTACACAGATATAGACAAAAGCAAACAGCTTTGACTTCTACTTAATAATGTTTTAGTTTTCGTAAATGATGTTTTTGTTTTTCTTAAAAATCAAATCGTCAGTAACAACAACAACAACATCTTAACATTTTACATAATTACTTTATTTACCACTTAAGGTAAATGCAGCCACTAACCATTGAACCATTCTCTTTTTAGTACGATTTTTTTTCTTTTTTTCGGAAAATTAACTCTCTACAATGATTGATGAGGCATATGAGGACTGGGGGATAGCATGTGACATTGTAAAATGTATAATTTGTACTTGAAGGTTCTAAGTTGTGAGAACTTGGTGCTGATGATCAAATACGAGGGTCGAACTTAAAGAGTCTTCTTAAAGGTAGACACTGGCCATCAACCATCGCTAGCTGAAGCCTGTAGAGGAATCTGCCTTCTATAGATTTGCTCTGTCGTATGCTTCTTCTTTTTCTGTTATCCTTGACTCCTAGTGGAGCCTAGGACCTCAACCATTCTTTTGTAACGAACTCTATTGCTAAATATTAGGCATCCGTCATACCATCAATAGTTTGCTACTTGCAACTCTGGATCAATTGACCTTCATCCACATTCCAGCAGGTGCACCAATACGACGGCCGCTTCTCTGTGGATTCCAACAAAGCGCTTGTCAAGCAATGTTGGTATTTAGGCTTCGAAGTATGTGGCTTATTCACCGCCATTTCCGTTGACATACCTCTATAGAAGCAGAGATTTGGTTTGTCGCGCTTAGTAGATCTTCATTTTTTATGCGATTAGGCCGCCATATATTAAGGATTTGGGCAAGCATTTGTTTCCAAAGGTTTATAGGCGCTCATCGATGGCACTTGTTCATTTCCATATTGTATCACAGTCGTAATAAAAAATGGACTTGAGTCGAGTTCTATGTTCATAACATAGTTTGTAACCTTGTTCGTGTCTAGTTCGTAACTTACAGCCTGTTTTTCGAAAATGAAAATATTGTTTCGTTCGTAAAAATAACGAAACGTAAATGAATTTGGTTTTTGTAAAATGAAATAAATTCTAGTGTGTGACAACTTAAAAGTTTTCGTGTCTTAAGCTTTTTTTGGGTTTTTCTTAAACAAATTCATTCATATAAAGCGAATGAAAACGTTAAAATTTCTCGATAACCAAAGGTCTTTCGTGTATGAAATAAAAACTAAGGGCCTATTATATTTATTTGTGCAAAGTTTTAGTAAACAAATGCATTTATCTTTAGATTTATAAACGTTTTTGTGCATTCATGATTATTTTGCTACTTTTGAGAATTCGGTATGGTCAAATATGGGTCGATTCCTAAAAAATTAGGTACACTGATTAAGGTTATTATAAGTAATATTTGTGCTGCATATTATTGAAATAGAACTAAATTAGTGGCTGTAAAGGACCTAAAACTCTATTTGGGGAAGGCATTCCTATGGAAGGTACCCGAAATAGTAAACCGATTCTGACCAAAAAGTATAGGGATCGTTCTTGTACCAAAATATAAGCCTGTGTCAAATCAACTCAGGAAGTAATTCTGGGTCGATTGGTATAATTAAAAGTGGGTCTCAAAATATAAGCCTGTGTCAAAACAAATCAGGAAGTGATTCTGAGTCAATTGGTATACTTAAAGGTGTGTCTCAGAGCAATATTTCTATGCGTTACAAACATCAGCACAAACCCAATATACCCTTTCCACCTAATTTAATCGGGAACTGAGGCCGTTTAAAAACTTTAAAACAACTTCCAAAAGTTGCAGTGCATGGTTTGCCTAAACCTGTTATTATAAGCAAATTGTCCCCACGTGAACACAGTAAGAAGAACCCGTTCGAACGATGAAGTTATATTTGAGAAGGTTTCCTCATTTTCTTCACATTTATTAGTGGGCGAATGCCTCCCATCTATTTAGGCATCAACACCACAACCTATATCAACCAAAAAAGAAAAGAAAACAAAATAGCCAGGTAATGAAAGAATTGGTACTATTGAGGAAACAAGTAGCCCCACAGGAGGCAATTTTAGGTGTGCTGCAGTCTCAGGATGTATCTGTGAAATTTCCAAAGCTGCAAAAACTATAGCTGATTTTATTAAATATTTAAAATAGATTTTAATTTGGTAATTGTGAATTTTTTAAATTTAAATTTAATTTTCTTTTTTTTATTTTTATAAATAAAATCAATTGACTGACAGGGTTACCACCGACAAGCTACATGCTTGGATATTTCAAAATACATATATTGGCAATAATGTTTCCTTACGAAAGAAAAAAGCTCTTTTTATGTCAAAATTATATTGACGAAAGCTTTTAAACGTTTTAGAAAAACCTAAATTTGAGCTTAATCGTAAGCAAACGAAAACAAATGTGACAAGACTTTTGTTTTCGAAAAACAGGCTGTTAGTTATTATATTTATTTATACTGGCTGGACCCCCATGTAAACCTTGTAATCAAACTACAGGTCGCAATTCTAAAGATAACTTGATGAAATTTGGCACAGATCATATTTTTGATAATGCACACATGGCCATTGAAATTCGTCAAAATCGGTCTATTATTTATGGTACCTCCCATAGGTCCCACTTCCCGGAATTGATATATTGGCCACATATGTAAATATTTTTTTATGAAATTTAAAACAGATACTGCTTATGTAAACTCAAATCGGTCCACATTTGACCATAGCTCCCATACAAACTCTTCTTTAAAAACGCACTAAATGAGACAAAAAATCACTAAAACGCTCGTAAATCTAAAGATTATGAGAATTTCAAGTTTATTTTTTGCACACATAATTTTTGTAACAACTGTAATCTAATAAATTTCGAGATAATCGATACACATTTGACCCTAGCTCTCATATAAGTCTAAATGGCGGAAACAGCTTAAATATATAAGTTTTGAGAAAATGTTTGTATGATGGCAAAATTTAGCAAATAATTGTCTTTATACAGGAAAAATAACACCATTGATCCTAGTGGTGAAGGGTATCGTATGGTCGGGCTTGACACTATAGCACTTTCTTACTAATTTTTAGATAATTTCGATCCAAAAAATTTTCGATAAAAAAATTTTCGATAAAAAAGTTTTCATAGAAAATTTTTGATAAAAAAATTTTCTATAGAAAAAATTTGGTAAGAAAATTTTCTATAGGAAAGTTTTTAATAAAGAAAATTTTTGATAAAAAACTTTCTATAGAAGAAATTTTTTATAGAAAAATTTTTGATAAAAAATATTAAAAAATCTTTGATAAAAACATTTTCTTTTTTATCAATAAGTTTTGATAAAAAAATTTCCATAGAAAAATTTTTGATAAAAAATTTTCTATAGAAAAATTTTTGTAAGAAAATTTTCTGTAGGAAAATTTTTAATAAAAAATTTTTCTAAAAAAATATTTGATTAAAAAATTTTCCATAGAAAAATTTTTGATAAAAAAATTTTCTATAGAAAAATTTTTGATAAACCAATTTTCTATAGAAAAATAATTGATAAAAAATTTTGCATAGAAAAATTTTTGATAAAAAAATTTTGCATAGAAAAATTTTTGATAAAAAAATTTTCCATGGAAAAATTTTTGATAAAAAATTTTCTATTTAAAAATGTTTGTAAGAAAATTTTCTATACGAAAATTTTTAATAAAAAATTTTCTAAAGAAAAATTTTTGATAAAAATTTTCTATAGAAAAACTTTTTATAAACAAATTTTTTATAGAAACATTTTTGATAAAAAAATTTTTTTATAGAAAAATTTTTGATAAAAAAATATAGAAAAATCTTTGATAAAAACATTTTCTATAGAAAAATGTTTGATAAAAAATTTTTTGATAGATAAATTTTTAATAAAAAATTTTGTAAAGAAAAATTTTTGATAAAAAATTTTCTATAGAAAACATTTTTATAAAAAAAAATCGGTCTGTCCCTTACACTAGATGAATCAACTTTCGCTAGTACTGCTCTTTCGTCTCTACTAGTAGAACAATTAACCGCTAGCTATAGTTGTTTCTCCGGTCTTCCCCCGATATCAAAAGAAGCATAGCTTGCTCTGGTCTCTGCTCTATACTTGAGGAATTAATCATAGCTTTCTCTAGTCTTTTTAGAGGATTCAAGTATCACTAGCTTTGGTATATCCCCAACGCTAAATGAATCAACCATCATTACAATAGTATTATTACAATAGGAATCAACCATCGTTAGCTCTCATGCTCCCCTAATACCAGAGTAATTAAGCATCGCTATCTGTGGTCTTTCCTCTATTCTTAAGAGAAGCCGATAAGTATAAGAATTCCATGTCGTTATAAAACCGGATTTGCTGTCAAATAACTCTTTCGACTTATATTATGAATCAAAACTTTTACAGGATAAGGTAGGGATAGTTGGCTCACCCACTAAGACCAGTTCGGGTTTAAATTCCGTAGTAGGATCGCCCGTTAAAACTTCCGCCTCCATCTCCAGTAGATGCAGTATCACCCACACGTAGACGCACCTCTGATTTAAGCGTAAAGTTCATACTAATAATAATTAAATATGCGCTTTACAAAACGTTTTTGAGAGGAAGATTCTACGAAAAATTTTTGGGCGAGTCTGCGTCAACAATAAATATCAATATCGAATGAATCATCAAGCCCTATGCTCCACTGGGAGTCAAGGATAACAGAAGAAGAATGAATCATAAGATGTAAGAGTTATACGTTGACATTGACATAATGGGTGTTTTTTTTTAGAGGTATAGAACTTCGAATTGAAATAAAACACAAGAAAATCGTTTTAATGTCCATCAATTTGGCTTTATTGGAAGGATAATTTTATGCCATTAATGTTTAAATATGATTTCGGGCATGTGGCCGCCGCGGCTGGCTCGAATAAAGCCAATTCTACAGGTCCAATTTTCAACTACTTTTTCGAGCATATGGGGCCGTATGTTGGCAATAACGCCACGAATGTTGGCTTCCAAGTCCCCTAACGTTTCTGGTTTGTTGGCGTAGACGAGCGACTTCACATATCCCCAAAGAAAATAATCCAGTGGTGTCAAATCGCACGATCTTGGTGGCCAATTGACAGGTCCATTCCGCGAAATTATGCGCTCATCGAATGTTTCCTTCTATAAATCAATTGTGACGTGCGCTGTGTGGCATGTAGCGCCGTCTTGTTGGAACCACAACTCATCCACATTCATGCCATCCAATTGGGGAACAAAATAGTTGGTTATCATGGCTCTATACCGGTCTCCATTTATGGTAACTGACTCTCCAGCATTATTTCGGAAGAAGTATGGCCCAATGACTCCACCAGCCCATAGAGCACACCAAACAGTCAGTTTTTGTGGATGTAATGGCGTTTCAAGGGTCTCATGTGGATTCTCTTCACTCCAAATGCGGCAATTTTGCTTGTTGACGTAGCCATTCAACCAAAAATGAGCCTCATCACTGAACAAAATTTTGCGATGAAAATCAGCATCGAGATCAATCTCATTTTCGGCCCATACACCAAAATCACGACGTATTGCATGGTCTCGCGGCTTTAATTTTTGCACAAGCTGGATCTTGTAAGGTCGCAAGCCAAGATCTTTGCGCAAAATCTTCCATAAAGTTGATGGACAAAGCTCCAATTGCTGTGCACGGTGGCGAATCGATTCATTCGGGTCCTCTTCAACACTTTGCTCTACAGCGACAATTGTTTCTTTGGTGCGCACTGTTCGACGTCGCTGCGGATGCGTATTATCACATAGAGTAAACGTAGTGCGAAAACGATCCATGGTTAACCGAATTAATTGCTCTGATGGACGATTATATCGACCATAAAATGGACGGAGCTTGCGGTAAACTTCGCGAACTGAACCATTATTTTCGAAATAAATTTGCACGATTTGCAAGCGTTGTTCTTTTGTCAACCTGTTCATGATGAAATGGCAAACCAAACTAAATATTAATCACTTGACAGATGACAAAATGGCCACCAGTTAAAAAAGTGATGCCAACTTAAAGTTCTATACCTCAATAAAAAACACCCGATACAAAAACGCTTTAAACAGCTGAGGCTGCGTTGGCTGGGACATGTTGTGCTAATGGATGAAAATAATCCAGCAATAATATTATTCGAAAAAGATCGCGGGGGAAGTTGTAGAAGAGGACATCCGAAACTTCGATGGAAAGACCAAATAGAGGAAAATCTTTAAAAGCTTGGCCTACAAAATTGGAGAATATGCACGCATCGACCTTTGACCTTGTAAGTAAAGGTCATTTAAGTAAGTTTAAGCAAATAATGATAAGTCAGATAAAGTAGATCCTAACGAACCAAAAGAAGCGAGAAAATCATTGAGTTAGTCTTCTAATAAAATGCTTTCGAGTACATAATTTTTGTGCGTATTTTAAAGAAACTTTTAAGTTAGACCTACAATATATTTAAAAACTTAATGAACATTTGCTTACTGTGTGTGGTCTGAACATAATGACTTAGTATTAAATTTGCAGGGTGTCATTACAAGCGACTTCCCATCATAATGACTTGATTTTCGTTGATTCAATTATTAAAAACAAAAACTATAAGGAAATCACTGCAAACAATAAGTAGTTGTAAAACTATTATTTCAATAGAGAAAAAAACGAGCACTAACATGACAAAAGAATGCGTAATGTTGTTTTAATGAAAAAGTATTACGAAAACTATACGACTTTAATACAAAAGTCAGCAAAAGGCACAAAAAAAGTCTTTAGCAAAACAAAGAAAATTGGTTTTGTCAAATGATAATTGTTTGTCTACAATAAAATGTCTTTTGGTAAGATCTCTACCAATACAGATAGACAGACAGACAGTCAGATCTCATCAAACATTTAACAATATTCCTTGAGCTAAATGGATTTTTAAATGCGGCATCAATGTTCAAGTCATAATAGCACTAAGAGAGAGAGAGCGAGTACTTATACCCAAGATACTGGGTGATGGTAATATGGCCATTGATGCTATAGTTGTAGTCATGTCAACTTTAATACGAATTATATATGGAAATGTATTGTCATGTGCATGTGACCAAGATTTCAAATAACAATTCCAATAAACACACACACACAAATATTTGTATGAACGAACACTCAACTTCAACAGACAGATGGACTTGCATACATTCAATTTGATTGATTACCGACAATTTGGACGGACGGACGGATAGATAGACAAACGTACGAACTAACAACATTAATACATTCAATATTAATGTTTAAATGTGTATATTAACAAAATGCGCCTTACAAATAGTTTGACAGACAGACAGACTAGATTCATACATTTATTCATACAATCATCCATCCATTCATCCATTCATTTCATTCTATTCCATTCAACAAGTTGAAAGCTTTTGAAATAGTATTTGAAAAATTATTTAATGTTATTATTGTTTGTCGGTGTCATTTGTAATTGTGTTCAAGTTTTGTTTTTCTATTTATTAATGGAGCCATTAGAAATGTTGGATATCATACTAAGTTCTTGAGAGAGTTAGAGACACATATAGGTTAGGTTAAACAAAACCCGCGTTCGTTGGGTCCTATAAAGTTGCCTGTAGATGAAACAGAAGCTTAAATTCTTCACTTCCCAATCTATCAAGTCTCAATTAGAGTCAGCCAGATGCAACAATAAATGAGCCTATTTTACGAATATTAATATCAAGTGAACCGCCGTGGTATAGCATGTTAGTCATCCGCCTAGCATACCGGAGATCCCAAGTTCGATTCCCGGCCAGACCCACTTGCAAAAGTTTTCTAACTAATGCATTTGCCGCTCGGAGCCATAGTTTAAACGTGGGTCTCTTTTAATGAGTCTAAAAATAGAATCGGATGCGGCTCATTATCTGAGAGAAGTACCCCTTGTTCCAATTGGAATATGCAGAATATAAGTGTCAGATTCTTCCTCCTTGACGTTGGGAAAACTTCTACAGTAGTAATTGCTTTTAAGATTAAGTCTTCTAGCATATAATCTTATTACGAAGTTCCATGTGAGGACTGATATTAGAGTGCTTAGCCTATGGAGCTGTAGGGATACCAAGACTGCAAAACACTAACTGTCGTAAGTTTGCCAGGTTAGTCTTGAGATTGAGCAGGTTGTTTCTGTGGTCCAGTTTTTCTGCGAGGACTTATGTCTATTGAAATTGCTTAATGAGCAATTTACAGGCTTATATCGATATAGGATGATGTAGGGGTATTGGGTACCAAGCCACTGTTCTTATTGGTCTTAATCTGTTAAGCCCAGACTTATCTATCCCTTATCTCAACTGTGGACACTGACCTCCTCGTGATATCACCTGTTTAGTACCTTAACACCCGTTAAAGTAGTGAGCTGACAAGTGGTACGAGTTCTCCCATGAGAACTATAAAAATATGGGTTAGGACGTCGGGCTAGTAAGCCACTCCTGGAAAAAACAATTGTTATGAAGAAGGTAAAATTAGAATAATATAAGATGAGGATGTCCGAAATTTCGATAGAAAACCCAAGTAAAAGAAAATCATTTAAAGCTTGACCTTCGAAATTGGAGGCCATTCAAGTAAGTAAGCGGAATCCACTATCGATAGCTCCGATCTGTTCTTTGAACTAGAGCAATGTTGGGCAAAGTCTCTCTGATTCTCTTTTATTTTGCATTTTGCTACCCCTAGGGTTAGCAAAATACAACATCAGAGAGACTTTGCCCAACAATGAACTAGAGGAATCTTCTTTGAGCTAGAGAATTCAATCATCGATTTCTCTAAGTTTGCAAAAGCCTCTATCGCTTGCTATGATTTCCCTTCTGAATTAGAGGAGTCAGCTATGGCTAGCTTAGGTCTTTCCTTTGAAATAAAGTTTTAATCGTTAGCTCAAATCTCTCCTTTGAACTGGAGGAATAAACCATCGCTAGCTCTAGTCTCTCCTATGAGTTGGGGAAATCCTCCAACGCTAGCCTTAAACTCTAAACATGTCTCTCCTCTATAATAGAGGAATCAACTAATCTACCATCGTTAGTTTTCGTATCTCTGAACATGAGAAGTCAACCATCGCTATCTTTAGCCTCTCCTCTGAACTAAAAGAACGAACCAACCTCGGAAGCCATCATCACTCGCATGTCTCTCCTCTTAACTGTCTCCTCCGAACTTAAGGAATTAACCATCGCTAGCTCTGTCTGTCCTGTAAGCTAGGTAAATCCATAATCGGTAGCTCTAGTATCTAACAACGTCTCTGAACTTAGAGGAATCAACTAACATTGAAATCTACCATCGCTAGCTCTGGTCCCTCCAATGGGCCCCTCTATGAGCTACGGAAATCCACCATCTCCAGCTTTTGGATATAAACAACGTCTCTCCTCCGAACATTGAGGAATTAGCAATAGCTAGCTCTGGTCTCTTCTCTAAACTTAGAGAAATCAATCATCACTAGCACTAGTCTCTCATCTGAGCTAGAGCAACCAACAATCGCGAGGACCCAACCTTCACTAGCTCGAGTCTCTTCTATAAGCTGGGGAAATTCTTCATCGCTAGTTCTAGCCTATAAACATATCCTTCGTCTATATTAAAGGAATCAACAAAAAGCGGAATCTATAATAGCTAATTTTCTTCTCTCCTCAGAACTTTGAGAAATTAACTACCGCTAGCTCTTGTCTCTTCTCTGAACTAGAAAAATCAACCATCGTTATTTTTAGACCTTTACTGTGATAGCGTAATCCACCATCGCTAGCTCTGGTCTCTCCTCTGAACTAGAGGAATCAACCAACCGCAAAAACTAGTATCGCTAGCTCTGATATCTCCTCTGAACTAGGAAGATCCATCATTGCTAGCTCTGGTCTCTCCTCTTAGTTTGCTGAATTAACCATCATTAGCTCTTGGGATGCAAATTTGATGCTGTTGTTGCCTGGGTTTCCTGCCAACAGGTAATAACTGTATTCAATTTCTACTCACACCTCCTCGTGGTACATCGTGGAAACCTGAGCAAACTGGTTTAAGATGTGGTAAACTACCAAAATGCGACTCTCGGTCAGGGCTAATGTGAGGGTGAGTTATCTTGGAGCCATTCCGACGTATTTGGTCTAAGGGTCTAAGATAATTGTACTTGGTAAAGTACGAAACTGTAGCGTCTGTTCAACATGTTAATTGCGGCTGCAAATGGGCGTCTGTCTTGGATCGAGCGACTCGCTTTACAAATGTGGCTCTTGTCTTTGGACTTGGTATCCATCGACTTAGCACTTACGATGTTTTAAGCATGGAAAGGGACAACATTCCAGAATATACTACTCCAAGGGGTAATCATGCGAGTTTTATAGGTACCTAATCTATGCAAAATATCCTGATGAATGAAATCAAGGCCTCTGCTCCACTGGGAGTCAAGGATAATAGAAGAGGCTCTAATCCCTCCTCTTAACTGGAGGAATCAACCAACAGCAGAATCCACCGTTGCTAGCTCGGGACTCTCATCTGTACTAGCGAAATCCATCATCGCTAGCTCAGGTCTCTGCTCTAAGCTAACTGAATCAATCATCACTTGGCCTAGACTCTTCTCTAAACTGGAGGAATCAACCAACTGCGGAATCCACCATTGCTTGCTCTGGTCTCTCCTCTTAGAAGAATCAGCGATCAGTCGCACAAGTCTCTTCCCTGAACGAGAGTAATTAACAATCGCTAGTTATAGTCACGCCTATTAGCTAGGAAAATCCACCATCGCTAGTTTATGTTTCTACCATCGCTAGCGCTAGTCTCTTCTTCAAATTTGAGAATCAACTATGTCTAGCTATAGTCACGCCTATAAGCTAGGGAAATCCATCGGTAGCTCATGTATATAAACAACGTCTCTCCTCTGAACTAGAGAAATCAACCAACAGCAGAATCCATCTCTCCTTCGAATTTGAGAAATCTACCATCGCAAGCTGTTATCTCTCCTCTCTACTAACGAAATCCGTCATCGCTAGCTCTAGTCTCTCCTATGAGATAGGGAAATCCATCATCGCTATCTCTAGTATATAAACAATCGGATACCAACGATAGCTCTGGTCTCTCTTCTGTACTTAGAGGAAATAACCTTCACAAAAACTAGTCTCTCCTCTGAACTAGAGAAATCAACTATCGCTAGCTATAGTTACGGAACTGGTATCTAAGCAACGTGTCTCCTCTGAACTAAAGGAATCCTCGAACTAGAGGAATCAATCAACCGCGTAATCTACCATCGCTGGCGCTAGTCTTTCTTCGGAACTAGGGAAATCTACTAGCTTTTGCCGCTTACTTAAGCTAACAATATTCCTCCTCTGTAATTGAGGGAGGAATCAACTAAAAGCGGAATACTTACATCACCGCTAGCTCTGGTCTTTCTTCTGAACTAGTGAAATCAACCATCGCGATGCATCGCTAGCTCTAGTCACATATTTTTAAACTTCTAATAAGTAACGACTACATCCAATTCGTTGACAACCTCCCACGAAATTTCCAACGTTTTCCAGATTTTCGTTTCTTGTCTTTGTTGCTTTGGTTGTAATCGCATAATCATTGCAATTTGCAAACTAAATGTGTGACGACATTTCACTTTACTACGAGTAGGTACTTTAGTTAGCCATGTATATTTTTCATTGTTGCTGTTCCTGATTCTGTTTATTGTTCTGTTGCAGCAGTTGCTATTTTGACACTATTATTCATTGTGACCAAGATAATCTTTTGTTGCGTGTTAAAGGTTTTATGCTGGATTCAAAAAAGTTGAATGGAGTGTAATAAGGAATAATGTTGCATGGAGAATGTTGTGCAACATGTTTGTGTTTATGAAAAGGGGTTCCCAGAAACTATGTAAGTAAAGAATAGTTTTAGACATAGATAAGTTTCTAGCTCGGAGAATGGTTTGTCGTCTATACTAGAAAAGTCGGCATTGTAAGCTCCATTTGAGAAGTGGAGTAATCCATCGCTTCATCTCAATACTAGAGGAGTCACTAAACAAGAGGAATAAACCATCGCTAGCTCTGTTTGTCCTCCATACTAGGGAGATGAACCATAGGTGGTTTTGATTAGCCTTCTATATTTAATAACTCTACCGTCGATAGCTCTGATGAGTCATCCATAGTGTAAGAATCATCCAAGGCTAGAACTTACAAATAGAGACCAACATCTGTTTGCTGTTTTTTGTTGTACTCAAACAAAGGCCACAGGCAGTTCCTATTCTTCGTCCATAATCCTTTATAAAGAGACTTCTCTAAGAAACCAGCCATTGTAAGTTATAGTTTGTTCTCCATACTTATAAAACTATCCATTGATAGCTCAATCCATTTTCATTAAGACATCAAATGCTGTCAACACAAAAATGATAACTACTTTTTTTTTCTCAATCTCATTTGTGTACTTAAAAACTAATCCATTCTTCTTCTGTTATCCTTGACTCCCAGTGGAGCATAGGGCCTCAACCATCCTTTTATATCGAACTCTATTGCGAGATGTTAGGCATACATTATTCCATGAATAGTTTGTAACTCCGCATCAATTGACCTTCTCCACGTTCTAGCAGGTGCACCAACACGACGGCCGCTTCCTTGTGGATTCCAACGAAGCGCTTGTCGAGCAATGTTGGTATTTGGCCTTCGGAGTGTGTGGCCTATCCATCGCCATTTCCGTTGACATACCTCTATAGAAGAAGGGATTTGGTTTGTAGCGTTTAGTAGATCTTCATTTCTTATACGATTTGGCCACCATATATTAAGGATTTGCCGCAAGCATTTGTTTGCAAAGGTTTGTAGGCGCTTGTCGATGGCATTTGTGCGTTTCCAAGTTTCGCAGCCGTGATACAAGATGGACTTTACATTGGAGTTATATATTCTTAACTTAGTTGTCCCATGTTTCTTCGGTGAGCCATACTTTCCTTTAATGGTCTTTAAAACCTAACGTTTGTTGACCAACCTCATTGTATGTCTGAGTGATACACCTTCCGATTTCGTTTATATTTGCGCCGTCGTTGCTTAAAATATCTGGAAGTCGATTCCTTATGGTTGTTATAAAGGTAGTTCGATGTCGCTCTGACTCCAGTTTCCCAACATCAATTTTCCGATCGATTTTTTCCGTTTCTGACCTCAGAGCCGCTATTTTCAATCGAACTTTAGATATAACTAAGTGGTGGTCGCTGTTTATATCTGCTCCGCGCCTCGAGCGTACATCAAGTAAAGAAGATCACCACTTAGAGTTAATCAAAATGTGATCAATTTGGTTCTTAGTACCACCGTTCGGCGATATTTAATGGTGGAGCTTATGAGGTAAAATTGTGCCAAACGATTGTGCTAAATCGATAGATGATGAGTCCAAAGACAAGAACCACGTTTGTAAAGCGAGCCGCTCGATTCGAGACAGACGCCCGCTTGCAGCTGCAACTAACATGTTGAACAGACGCTACAGTTTCGTTCTTTACCAAGTACAATTATCTTAGACCCTTAGACCAAATACGTCGGAATGGCTCTAAGATAACTCCCCCTCACGTTAGCCCTGACCTAGAATCCCATTCGGGTTGTTTACCGCATCTTCAACTAGGTTGCTCAGGGTTCCAGAATGTACCACGAGGAGGTGTGAGTAGTAGTAGTAGGAATTGAATACAGTTATTACTTGTTAGCCGGAAACCCAGGCAACAACTGCATCCCATTTACATCCCAAACAAATCCATTAGGCCCACATAATTTGTTATTCTCCATTATCCTCTACTTACTTAAGTCATTACTGGTCTCATTTAATTGTTTTTTTTTTTTTTCAAATAATAAAACTCATCTATTTCACTTGTTCGTTTAGTGCTTTCGAATTCCATTTACTTTATCTGCATAATCAAATTTATTGTCAATAAAATTTATTTGTCAACCTGTTCGGAAAAGGTTACGACCGTCATAAAAATTATTTTTTTTTTCAAATTTAATTTCGTCATAATTTATGATATGTACTTTAAAGTTATTGTTAGAGTTATATATAATTTAAGTGTTATTAGCATAATTTTTTTGAGTACATTTTTGTAGTCAATTATATTGAGAAAATTTAACGACTTTGCTTAAGGAACTAGGTATTGGATTGTTAGGGAAGTAGTTTCATTTTATTTTCACAGCAGAGGATTTAGGTGTAGTTTTTCGAACCTTACTTTAAGTTTGAGTCGAATAATAGTTGCTTGAGTTGAAAGCGGATTTAGAAAGGCTTGTGCGTTCATTTATTATGAAATTGATTCTTCAAAGTAGTTTTATCCTTGTCTTACAATCTATTTTCTAAGTACCAACACAATTCATTCCATAAGTCGGGGTCAATTCTTTATTGCTGTTAAAAAAACCGAATACAGTTCAATCCAGAAAGAAATTAACGATACGCCAGTGCCATTAAAATTTCGACACGCAATTTTAATGCCGAAGGTGCACCAAGTTACGATAGGTAGGCTTGAGCTAATAAAGACAATAAAAAGACATAATTTTATATAAATCGGAAAATAACAATATGTGAGTTCGGTGAAAGGCTAGCTAATTTTACTGTTTAGGTTTCTTGAAGGAATTGGGTTTAACATCGAAGGTCGTGAAAATTTATGAATAGAAATTTGTGTTGATTGAACATTGACGTCTGTGATTTGCTTCTTAAAAAACACCATGACTTCATTGAATGAAAACACCTTTGACTTCTTTGGCAAACCACAGATTCATCCCGTCAAACCCGCTTTTTAACCTTCAACGCGATGTGGTGAATCCACATTTTAAACTCTATTACAAAACGGTGCAAAAACTTATGCATTTTTCTGTTAAACAGCGCCAAACATTCAAACTGTTGCGTCTGGGTGATTGTGGTGCGGCAGCCATCTTGCGGAAAGCTTAAAAATACCCAAGTGATCATTCAAAATTGAAACCACCAAGCCATGTAGGGTAGGGTGGAGCGAAAAACAACTTTTATTAAAATGTAATACGCCTGTGTTAAAAATCGATGCTCTACATCCCAAGGTGCTCAGAAACAAAATTTTGTCTTCCTAGGTCAATATCCTGAGGTGGCTCACATGACATTTATTTCTAGGACCCATTTGTATGGGGAAAAATGGGAGTTTTTTCGGTTTTTGGTAAATTTTAACCAATAAAAATATGTTTTTGGCAAAACAAATAATTGGATGTAAAAGACAACTAAATTAGCTTTCATTAAAGTTACAATAACTAAAAATCTATGCAGTAGTTTCTAAGATATAGCAGTTTGCCCCAGAGAATTCGTGTCCGTTCGACACGCCTAAGGATATGCTACAAAAAATTAAGTTAAGAGTACAGAAATTACAAAGTAAGACATTTCTTATCATCTAGAGACTTATAAGTACTAAATAGTTAAAATTTATAAAAATATAATTAAATTTACATAGTTTTTTTTTAATACTGGAAAATGGTACTTTTTTCTAAGGACCGTTTCAAAACTCACTTTTTAAGTTTTAGAAAATTTTGTTAAACAAATATTCAAAATTTCAAAATTTTTGATCGGCATGTTAAAATAGATAGATGCGGTATTAAAATCCAGAAAAGCTTAGTTTGATATCTCATATGGTTTCGTCGTACCTACTACTTGAAATCGTAAAATTTCGCGAAAAAGTATATTTTTGGACATTATTTAAGTAGATGCATAGTCAATTTTATTAAAGTATTTTTTTGATTAAGCTAATACCGATTTAACTCTTTACTCTAATACTGAGCTTAACTCTTTTTTCATCGGGGTCAAAGGTCAAAATTTGTATTTTTAGTGGCAAACGTACGAAATGTTATGAATGTAGTGGCGAATTTCGATCAAAATTAATAGTAACAGTTATTTTTAAGAATGGTTTTATTGTTCTATTCAAAATGTTTTTTTTTTAAACTTAACAGACATGGGTACAAAAATTACCCAATTTTTTTTTTTCGAAAATTTATGAAGAGAATTCGTAAAATTGTTTGAAATATTAAGTGATGACAACAGACTTAATAAAATTAATCACTAAAATACGTCAAACATTTAAATTTTGGAAAAAAAATTTGTTGAAAAATTAGGATTTATCAGACTTGAGTTCATTATTTTAATTTTCAAATTATTAATTTTGAAAATTGGAAAGTAAATTATGAAGGAAAACTGAAAAAAAAAAAATATTTTTAAAGGCGACTAGTGGATTGCAATTTCTGTCCCGCCACAGGACGTCGTCAGCACTTAGCGCCCTCGACCATAGTCGAGTTGTCAAATTGCAGAGATAATCATCAATTTAACTCATTGAGTTTGATCGAACATCACTACGTTTAATTGATTGTGTATTCTCCTATTACTTGTTTTGCTCGATCTTTTCACTTGCCGTTGGCATGTAGAGAAGAACAAGACTTCACCACCATAGGTGGAAAGGGTATATTGGGTTTGTGCTGATGTTTGTAACGCATAGAAATATTGGTCTGAGACCCACCTTTTAGTATACCAATCGACTTAGAATCACTCTCTGAGTTGTTTTAACGATGTCCGTCCGGCTGGCTGGCTGGCCGGTTATGCATGTAAGCTTGTTATCACTCTACAGGTCGTAACTTTGAAGATAATTTGATGAAATTTGGCACAGGTTTATATTTTGGTCCAAGGACGATCCCTATACTTTTTGGGCGAAATCGGAATACTATTTCGGATACCTCCCATAGGGATGCCTTCCCGGAATAGAGTTTTTGATGGTTTACAGCCACAAATTTAGTTGTCTTTTAATAATATTTAGCACATATATTGCTTATCATAACCTTAATCAGTGTTTCTAATTTTGTAGAAATCGGCCCATATTTGACCATACCTCCCATACAAGACACGTTATCAAAAGACATTTATATACACCTAAAGCACAAAAACGTTTATAAATCTAAAGATAAATGCATTTGATCACTTAAACTTTGCACAGATAAATATTTTGTAAATAAATATTTTGTAATAAAATAAAACCAATAATCAAAATTTGGTAACAATCGGTCCACAATTGACCCTAGCTCCCATATCAGGCCCTTAGTCGGAAATGATATAAGTCTCGAAATTTTGAAAAAATAGCACAAAGTATATGTATGTATATATGTAAATAAGGAAAACTTGTTTAATTGTTGCTCCATATATGACTTTAGTAGTGAAGGGTATTATATAGTCGGGCTTGACCGACTATAGCTTTTCTTACTTGTTTTAGAATAGCAACAGTGTTCACATATGTAAGTAAATTACATGAATGTATGTGTATGTAAATGCAACTTGCCCTTTGCTTTTTAATTATTAAATATAAAAATTTGGGTAATTTTAGTCCCCATATCTGTTAAGGCTTATAGAAAATATTTTTTTGAAAACATTATAATTATTCTTAAAAATAACTGTTTTTATTAATTTTGATCGAAATTCGCCACTAAATTCATGGATCATTGGTTTTGCCAAAAACGTATCTTTATTGGTTGAAATTTGCCAATAAAAGTTGTTTTTCGCTCCACCCTAATATAGAGTGCCTATGTTGTCCACAATCTTTTCCACTTTTAATCTCCGTTCGTATGAAACCATATCGTGAATTTTTTCAATTGTTTCGAAAGTAGAAATCTTGAGCTTATACGACCACTTTAAAATTCAGACTCCACTTCTTAACCATAGAAATGGATGGTGCCGAGTCCCCACAACATTTATCCAGCATAACTTTGCTTTAAGTGATGGGTTTTTCCTTGTAAAAAATTATTAATAAGCACACGAATTTTACATTTTTTTCTTGTCAAACCCTTGGGTAGTCTAATAGAAACAGCTGCCAAAAACAAACTAAATGACGAAGCTTGTTCAATTTTTGACAGGAATTAATTGACTGTTGTATGTTGACAGAGGCAGTGTTGTCATTTTAATAAGAAAGGAACTTCATCTTACCTCGTATCATTATTGGCATTCCAAATGCCAAAGCATTTCGAAAGCCAAGAGCTATGTCCCTTCAGTATGAAGTCCAAACTTAAGGCAAAACATGGGCATTTACATACGAACGTAGTTATACGTATTAGATTTTACGTTACCCGTCAATGGTTCCCATTTTCAAAATCCAGTTATTTATTTAAAAACTATAAACAATTAAAATGTCTATTTGTTAAGTCAGCAGCGGAAACCCAATCATGCACTAAAAGTTCTTTCTGGATTTTAAAAGTGAAAGCCCAAAGAATCATTTCCAAATCAAAAGAAGCCACGATAAGACCTGAAGAGCACCTATTGAATCAGTCGTTCAGACTGACATGCACGCTAGCATAATTACCTTTGACATTACAAGACTTTGTTTCTGCCAGCAACATAAACAACCGTATCGTACCATATGTTATTGCTAAAGTGATTTGTTTTTTATTTGTACTTGAAATAAACATGAATGTTATTTAAACAAAAGGTAAAAACTCAGAACAAAAACGTTTCGAAAACGTTTGCCGGGTGATTTGAACTAATTTTGCTACTGATTTTCACGAGTTTCATTAATGATTATGGTATTTACGAAAATCATAAAAAGTCTTCGGCTCCTGGCAGAATGGGCTGCCTTAAGCCGGAATGAACTATTAGCAAACGTTTCTGAGTCTATTGAAACTGAAACAAAAAAGATGAGCAAAAGTAATATTGTAAGTTTTTTGCTGTTTGACTTTTCAAATGAATTTGTTTTGAGTTCATGGAACAAAACAATTAAAGTAAAGCTGAATCTGAATCTGCCTTAACATTCTAAAAACGTTTGCGACGGGTTTCATTTCTTTTCATATTCTGCCAACTCTTTTGTTCCGGTTACTGAAAATTTGTTGGACAGTTAAAACTTTACTTCAAATAAAGAGGCAAAACATATCGTTTGGTTTATTGTCAAACTAATTTAAAAAACTCTTTCATTATTATATGAAATTAATTAATGAACAACCCAATATATAGATATCTGGAAGTATAGTTTGGTTTAAATTAAAGTTGATTTGTAAAGGTTGGTTTCTAGCCTTAACAAACTAAACATATATTTATATTCAGACTTCCATTCTTTTGAGGATTTTGCTTGGGTCATAAAACCTCTTATTAGTCACAACCTTATAAAGAAACTTAATATACTTCCTTCGCATTGAGTTGACAGAACATTTTAAAAGAAACCAACGAAAAATATCAAATAGTACTTTTATGTTTTTTTATTTTATGGCAAAGTATTTGGCATTTAACATTTTATTGGTTAGACGAATGTGTATTGAAATTTATATTGTATTATGATCACCTAAAGTAACTACTGATCTTAAACATTTGCGGTAGTAACACATTAGAGACACTTGGATATGAGCATAAAACAAAAACCCAAACAATATGAGACAAAAAATCGAAAAAAAATGCTACAATATATATGTAAGTATATCTAAATAAGTAAGTGTAAAAAATACGATTGATAATCCACCTAAACCCCAACTAAACTCAACTCAACGAGAATGTAAGAAATAATCGAAATGCGTAGGCAGCTTTCAATTACCGGGTGACTGTAAATGTTTACAGCTGACGATTTTGCCTCAGGCCATATTTGCATTCAAACGTTCGACGAAGTGCAATAAACAGCTGTAATAGGTTTAAAGAACTGTTGATATCTATGGAGCAATAAAATTATTTACATATTTATTTTGATTTTGTGAATTTTAAATATATTTTTTTTTAAGAAAAGGCTAAAAATATCTCAAGACGTGTATAATGTCATTTGAATTTGGTTATTTTGTACAAAAAGATACAAATATTTATCATTGAAAAAAGGAACATTTTTAGTTAACATTAGAGAAGTACTAATCAAATTCTTTTTTTTTTTAGAGAAATCGACCATATTTTTGTAAAAGCTCTAACATTTAAAATTTTATCAATTTGTTGTTAATTGAAAATAAATTTGGAGATCTAGGCCAAGGAACTGTGCTACTTTAAATTCTTAAAAGTTTAAACCTCTCAATTAACCGATCGTCAGCAGAACCCAAAATGAAACCATATCGTGATTTTTTTCAAAAATTTACAATTTCTAGGAAATTTTTCAAAAATTTACTATTTATAGGAAATTTTTAAAAAATTTACTATTTATAGGAAATTTTTAAAAAATTTACTATTTATAGGAAATTTTTCAAAAATTTAATTTTTATAGGAAATTTTTTAAAAATTTACTATTTAAAGGAAATTTTTCAAAAATTTACTATTTATAGGAAATTTTTCAAAAATTTACTATTTATAGGAAAATTTTCAAAAATTTACTTTTTATAGGAAATTTTTTAAAAATTTATTATTTATAGGAAATTTTTCAAAAATTTACTATTTATAGGAAATTTTGCAAAAATTTACTTTTTATGGGAAATTTTTCAAAAATTTACTTTTTATAGGAAAATTTTCAAAAATTTACTATTTATAGGAAATTTTTCAAAAATTTACTTTTTATAGGAAATTTTTCAAAAATTTACTTTTTATATAAAATTTTTGAAAAATTTACTTTTTATAGGAAATTTTTGAAAAATTTACTTTTATTTCAAAAATTTACTTTGTAAAGAAAATTTTTTCAAAAATATACTTTTTATAGGAAATTTTTCAAAAATTTACTTTTATAGGAATTTTTTCAAAAATTTACTTTTATAGGAATTTTTTCAAAAATTTACTATTTATAGGAAATTTTTCAAAAATTTACTATTTAAAGGAAATTTTTAAAAAATTTACTATTTATTTGGGAATTAATTATTCGAACTTTAGAATTGATTGAAAAATTAGGCTTGAGTTCATTTAACTTTCAAATTATTAATTTTGAAAATTTGAAAAGTAATTGAAAAAATTATTTTTGAACGCGGCTCAGTGGATTGCAATTTCTGTCCCGCCACAGGACGTCATCAGCACTTAGCGCCCTCGACCACAGTCGAGTTGTCAAATTGCAGAGATAATCATCAATTTAACTCATTGAGTTTGATCGAACATCACTACGTTTAATTGATTGTGTATTCTCCTATTACTAGTTTTGCTCGATCTTTTCACTTGCCGTTGGCATGTAGAGAAGAATTACTTTTCAAATTACTTTTCAAATTTTCAAAATTAATAATTTGAAAGTTAAATGAACTTAAGCCTGATTAAACCTAATTTTTCAAAATTTACTATTTAAAGGAAATTTTTCAAAAATTTACTATTTAAAGAAAATTTTTCAAAAAAAACCTATATAAAGGAAATTTTTCAAAAATTTACTATTTATAGAAAATTTTTCAAAAAATAACTTTTTATAGGAAATTTTTCAAAAATTTAATTTTTATAGGAAATTTTTCAAAAATTTTCTTTTTTTAGGAAATTTTTCAAAAATTTACTTTTTGTAGGAAACTTTTCAAAAATTTACTTTTTATAAGAAATTTTTCAAAAATTTCCTTTTTATAGGAAATTTTTTAAAAATTTACTTTTTATAGGAAATTTTTCAAAAATTTACTTTTTATAAGAAATTTTTCAAAAATTTACTATTTATAGGAAATTTTTCAAAAATTCACTTTTTATAGGAAATTTTTCAAAAATTTAATTTTTATAGGAAATTTTTCAAAAATTTACTTTTTATAGGAAATTTTTCAAATATTTTCTTTTTAGAGGAAATGTTTTAAAAATTTACTTTTTATAGGAAATTTTTCAAAAATTTACTTTTTATAGGAAATTCTTCAAATATTTACTTTGTATAGAAAATTTTTTCAAAAATTTACTTTTTATAGGAAATTTTTCAAAAATTTACTATTTATAGGAAATTTTTCAAAAATTTACTTTTTATAGGAAATTTTTCAAAAAATTTACTTTTTAAAGGAAATTTTTCAAAAATTTACTTTTTATAGGAAATTTTTCAAAAATTTACTTTTTATAGGAAATTTTTCAAAAATTTACTATTTATAGTAAATTTTTCAAAAATTTACTATTTATAGGAAATTTTTCAAAAATTTACTTTTTATAGGAAATTTTTAAAAAATTTACTTTTTATAGGAATTTTTTAAAAAATTTACTTTTTATTGGAATTTTTTCAAAAATCTACTTTTTATAGGAAAGTTTTCAAAAATTTACTATTTATAGGAAATTTTTCAAAAATTTACTATTTATAGGAAATTTTTCAAAAATTTACTTTTTATAGGAAATTTTTCAAAAATTTACTTTTTTTTAGGAAATTCTTCAGAAATTTACTATTTATAGGAAATTTTTCAAAAATTTACTTTTTATAGGAAATTTTTCAAAAATTTACTTTTATAGATATTTTTTTAAAAATTTAGTATTTATAGGAAATTTTTCAAAAATTTACTATTTATAGGAAATTTTTCAAAAATTTACTATTTATAGGAAATTTTTCAAAAATTTACTTTTTATAGGAAATTTTTCAACAATTTACTTTTTATAGGAAATTTTGCAAAAATTTACTATTTATAGGAAATTTTTCAAAAATTTACTATTTATAGGAAATTTTTCAAAAATTTACTTTTTATAGGAAATTTTTCAAAAATTTACTTTTTATAGGAAATTTTTCAAAAATTTACTTTTTATAGGAAATTTTTGAAAAATTTACTATTTATAGGAAATTTTTCAAAAATTTACAATTTCTAGGAAATTTTCCAAAAATTTACTTTTTATAGGAAATTTTTGAAAAATTTACTATTTATAGGAAATTTTTCAAAAATTTACAATTTCTAGGAAATTTTCCAAAAATTTACTATTTATAGGAAATTTTTCAAAAATTTACTATTTATAGGAAATTTTTCAAAAATTTACTATTTATAGGAAATTTTTCAAAAATTTACTATTTAGAGGAAATTTTTCAAAAATTTACTATTTATAGGAAATTTTTCAAAAATTTACTATTTATAGGAAATTTTTCAAAAATTTACTATTTATAGGAAATTTTTCAAAAATTTACTATTTATAGGAAATTTTTCAAAAATTTACTATTTATAGGAAATTTTTCAAAAATTTACTTTTTATAGGAAATTTTTCGAAAATTTACTATTTATAGGAAATTTTTCAAAAATTTACTTTTTATAGGAAATTTTTCAAAAATTTACTTTTTATAGGAAATTTTTAAAAAATTTACTATTTATAGGAAATTTTTCAAAAATTTACTATTTATAGGAAATTTTTCAAAAATTTACTTTTTTTATGAAATTTTTCAAAAATTTACTTTTTATAGGAAATTTTTCAAAAATTTACTTTTTATAGGAAATTTTTCAAAAATTTACAATTTCTAGGATATTTTTCAAAAATTTACTATTTATAGGAAAATTTTCAAAAATTTACTATTTATAGGAAATTTTTCAAAAATTTACTATTTAAAGGAAATTTTTGAAAAATTTACTTTTTATAGGAAATTTTTGAAAAATTTACTTTTTATAGGAAATTTGTCAAAAATGTACTATTTATAGGAAAATTTTCAAAAATTTACTTTTTATAGGAAATTTTTTAAAAATTTATTATTTATAGAAAATTTTTCAAAAATTTACTATTTATAGGAAATTTTGCAAAAATTTACTTTTTATGGGAAATTTTTCAAAAATTTACTTTTTATAGTAAAATTTTCAAAAATTTACTATTTATAGGAAATTTTTCAAAAATTTACTTTTTATAGGAAATTTTTCAAAAATTTACTTTTTATAGGAAATTTTTCAAAAATTTGCTATTTATAGGAAATTTTTCAAAAATTTACAATTTATAGGAAATTTTTCAAAAATTTACAATTTATAGGAAATTTTTCAAAAATTTACAATTTATAGGAAATTTTTCAAAAATTTACTATTTAAAGGAAATTTTTCAAAAATTTACTTTTTATAGGAAATTTTTCAAAAATTTAATTTTTATAGAAAATTTTTCAAAAATTTAATTTTTATAGGAAATTTTTCAAAAATTTAATTTTTATAGAAAATTTTTCAAAAATTTAATTTTTATAGGAAATTTTTCAAAAATTTAATTTTTATAGGAAATTTTTCAAAAATTTACTTTTTATAGGAAATTTTTCAAAAATTTACTATTTATAGGAAATTTTTCAAAAATTTACTTTTTATAGGAAATTTTTCAAAAATTTACTTTTCATAGGAAATTTTTCAAAAATTTATTTTTCATAGGAAATTTTTAAAAAATTTACTTTTTATAGGAAATTTTTGAAAAATTTATTTTTTATAGGAAATTTTTCAAAAATTTACTTTTTAAAGGAAATTTTTCAAAAATTTACTTTTTATAGGAAATTTTTCAAAAATTTACTTTTTATAGTAAATTTTTCAAAAATTTTCTTTTTATAGGAAATTTTTCAAAAATTTACTTTTTATAGGAAATTTTTCAGAAAACTTCTTTTTATAGGAAATTTTTCAAAAAATTTCTTTTAATAGGAATTTTTTCAAAAATTTACTTTTTGTAGGAAATTTTTCAAAAATTTACTTTTTATAGGAAATTTTTCAAAAATTTACTTTTTATAGGAAATTTTTCAAAAATTTACTTTTTATAGGAAATTTTTCAAAAATTTACATTTTATAGGAAATTTTTCAAAAATTTACTTTTAAGATGAAATTTTTCAAAAATTAAATTTTTATAGGAAATTTTTCAAAAATTTAATTTTTATAGGTAATTTTTAAAAAATTTAATTTTTATAGGAAATTTTTAAAAAATTTACTATTTATAAGAAATTTTTCAAAAATTTAATTTTTATAGGAAATTTTTCAAAAATTTACTTTTTATAGAAAATTTTTCAAAAATTTAATTTTTATAGGAAATTTTTCAAAAATTTACTATTTATAGAAAATTTTTCAAAAATTTACTATTTATAGGAAATTTTTCAAAAATTTACTTTTTATAGGAAATTTTTAAAAAATTTACTTTTTATAGGAATTTTTTAAAAAATTTACTTTTTATTGGAATTTTTTCAAAAATCTACTTTTTATAGGAAAGTTTTCAAAAATTTACTATTTATAGGAAATTTTTCAAAAAACTTCTTTTTATAGGAAATTTTTCAAAATTTACTTTTTATAGGAAATTTTTAAAAAATTTACTTTTTATAGGAAATTTTTCAAAAATTTACATTTTATAGGAAATTTTTCAAAAATTTACTTTTTAGATGAAATTTTTCAAAAATTTAATTTATATAGGAAATTTTTGCAAAATTTAATTTTTATAGGAAATTTTTCAAAAATTTAATTTTTATAGGTAATTTTTAAAAAATTTAATTTTTATAGGAAATTTTTCAAAAATTTACTTTTTATAGGAAATTTTTAAAAAATTTACTTTTTATAGGAATTTTTTAAAAAATTTACTTTTTATTGGAATTTTTTCAAAAATCTACTTTTTATAGGAAAGTTTTCAAAAATTTACTATTTATAGGAAATTTTTCAAAAATTTACTATTTATAGGAAGTTTTTCAAAAATTTACTCTTTATAGGAAATTTTTCAAAATTTACTTTTTATAGGAAATTTTTCAAAAATTTACTTTTTATAGGAAATTTTTCAAAAATTTACTTTTATAGCATTTTTTTCAATTTTTCAAAAATTTACTTTTTGTAGGAAATTTTTCAAAAATTTACTTTTATAGGAAGTTTTTCAAAAATTTACTTTTGTTAGGAAATTTTTCAAAAATTTACAATTTCTAGGAAATTTTTCAAAAATTTACTATTTATAGGAAAATTTTCAAAAATTCACTATTTATAGAAAATTTTTCAAAAATTTACTATTTAAAGGAAATTTTTGAAAAATTTACTTTTTATAGGAAATTTTTCAAAAATTTACTTTTTATAGGAAATTTTTCAAAAATTTACTTTTTATAGGAAATTTTTCAAAAATTTACTTTTGTTAGGAAATTTTTCAAAAATTTACTATTTATAGGAAATTTTTCAAAAATTTACTATTTATAGGAAATTTTTCAAAATTTCTTAGGTAGTACCAGAACTAACCATCTCTAGCTTGTCCTCTATTCTTAAGGAATTTACATTCTTTTTTTATTAAAGCTGATTTATACTTAATCTATCGTTAGGTCAAATTCAAATATTTTCCATTATCATCTTAACAAAATTAACATTCATTATTTAACATCAACAATAAATCACTTTAAATCAATTACGATTACACCATGTAAATACCAAAAAGCCAAAAGAATTCTTTGAAAAAAAAAAATATCCAAAAAACTAAAAAAAACTCATTTCAACAAAATACTTTAACAATATGAAAAAGGTCAATAGTTTTTCTATTAACCTCATGTTTTCATCACTAATGGCCTAATCGTAAAAAATACCGCCTTTTTGCCATCCAGCCTGGCTGGGTCAAACATGAACTGTCAAAATGTTAACAGATTTTCTTGGTTGTTAAAGCGATTGTTTTCGTTTAAAAGATCGATAGTCTAACGATAAATTTATATTTAAAAATTTAAAATAAGAAATATTTATAAATAATCTTATAGTAATAAATCGCATCATTCTTTTTAAACAAATTTCCCATTGTCTTATGCGAATAAAAGATTACAGCATAAATACTCAAACATTCACATTCCAGCCAACAAAATATGGACAATGAGAATGGACAGAGTTAAGGCAGGCAGTTCTAGCCAGTTTAGACGACCGAACGACCAGCCAAAAACTCATGGAGTTCACAGTAAATGAGTGTGTGAGTGTCTAACAATAAACACCAAATATGGCTGCAGGATGAACCCATTATCAACTAACGATGATCACAGAAATTGTGAAAAAATAATGAAAACTAAGATCATCACTATCATCGTCATCATCATTTTTGGGGATTTTCGATTTAAAATCCAAAAAAATGCTAAGATTTAAAGCGCATGAATTGTATAAGCGCATATAGTTAGTAACGGTTTGATTTCCATTTAACTCCTCCTTCTAATATTGTCCATACAGTGGACAATGATGACGGTCACTCAAAAGGCAACAACGACCAAAACCGAGTGACAGCAGAAGACTGCCTGTCAGTTTGTATGACTCTTAAATGGCAAATGAAAAAGACTATAGTTTTTTATACCAAAATTTGATTTTTTCGAAATTTTTTTTATTAAAAACTTTAAACTCGATTTTCTCATTAATTATGATAGCTAGAGCCAAAATAACGAAATTCTGTGATCACTTATTTTTAATACCAAAAATTATTTTTTTTTTTTAACTTTTTCTTTAAAACTACAGCCAAAATAACGAAATTCTGTGATCACTAATTAATTTTATACCATAAAATTGATTTTTTTCAATTTTTTTATTAAAAACTTTAAAATCGATTTTCTCGTTAATTAAGATAGCTAGAGCCAAAATAATGAAATTCTGCGACCACCAATATTTTATACCATAAAATTGATTTTTTTAAAATTTATCTTAAAAACTTTAAACTCGATTTTCTCGTTAATTATGATAGCTAGAGCCAAAATAACGAAATTTTGTGATCACTAATTTTTTGTACTAAAAGTGATTTTTTTGAAATTTAAAACTTTAAACTCGATTTTCTCGTTAATTATGATAGCTACAGCCAAAATAATGAAATTCCGTGATCACTTATTTTTTATACCAAAAAAATGATTTTTTTTTATGTTTGTTCATTAAAAACTTTAAACTCGATTTTCTCATTAATTATGATAGCTAGAGCCAAAATAACGAATTTCTGCTATCAATAAAATTTTAAAAAAAAATTGTATAAAAATAGGAAATTTTTGAAAAAATTCCTATAAAAATAGGAAATTTTTGAAAAAATTCCTATAAAAATAGGAAATTTTTGAAAAAATTCCTATAAAAATAGGAAATTTTTGAAAAAATTCCTATAAAAATAGGAAAATTTTGAAAAAATTCCTATAAAAATAGGAAATTTTTGAAAAAATTCCTATAAAAATAGGAAATTTTTGAAAAAATTCCTATAAAAATAGGAAATTTTTGAAAAAATTCCTATAAAAAATAGGAAATTTTTGAAAAAATTCCTATAAAAATAGGAAATTTTTGAAAAATTTCCTATAAAAATAGGAAATTTTTGAAAAATTTCCTATAAAAATAGGAAATTTTTGAAAAATTTCCTATAAAAATAGGAAATTTTTGAAAAATTTCCTATAAAAATAGGAAATTTTTGAAAAATTTCCTATAAAAATAGGAAATTTTTGAAAAATTTCCTATATAAAAAGGAAATTTTTGAAAAATTTCCTATAAAAATAGGAAATTTTTGAAAAATTTCCTATAAAAATAGGAAATTTTTGAAAAATTTCCTATAAAAATAGGAAATTTTTGAAAAATTTCCTATAAAAATAGGAAATTTTTGAAAAATTTCCTATAAAAATAGGAAATTTTTGAAAAATTTCCTATAAAAATAGAAAATTTTTGAAAAAATTCCTATAAAAATAGGAAATTTTTGAAAAATTTCCTATAAAAATAGGAAATTTTTGAAAAATTTCCTATAAAAATAGGAAATTTTTGAAAAAATTCCTATAAAAATAGGAAATTTTTGAAAAAATTCCTATAAAAATAGGAAAATTTTGAAAAAATTCCTATAAAAATAGGAAATTTTTGAAAAAATTCCTATAAAAATAGGAAATTTTTGAAAAAATTCCTATAAAAATAGGAAATTTTTGAAAAAATTCCTATAAAAAATAGGAAATTTTTGAAAAAATTCCTATAAAAATAGGAAATTTTTGAAAAATTTCCTATAAAAATAGGAAATTTTTGAAAAATTTCCTATAAAAATAGGAAATTTTTGAAAAATTTCCTATAAAAATAGGAAATTTTTGAAAAATTTCCTATAAAAATAGGAAATTTTTGAAAAATTTCCTATATAAAAAGGAAATTTTTGAAAAATTTCCTATAAAAATAGGAAATTTTTGAAAAATTTCCTATAAAAATAGGAAATTTTTGAAAAATTTCCTATAAAAATAGGAAATTTTTGAAAAATTTCCTATAAAAATAGGAAATTTTTGAAAAATTTCCTATAAAAATAGGAAATTTTTGAAAAATTTCCTATAAAAATAGAAAATTTTTGAAAAATTTCCTATAAAAATAGGAAATTTTTGAAAAATTTCCTATAAAAATAGGAAATTTTTGAAAAATTTCCTATAAAAATAGGAAATTTTTGAAAAAATTCCTATAAAAATAGGAAATTTTTGAAAAATTTCCTATAAAAATAGGAAATTTTTAAAAAATTTCCTATAAAAATAGGAAATTTTTGAAAAATTTCCTATAAAAATAGGACATTTTTGCAAAATTTCCTATAAAAATAGGACATTTTTGCAAAATTTCCTATAAGAATAGGACATTTTTGCAAAATTTTCTATAAGAATAGGATATTTTTAAAAAAATTTCCTATAAAAATAGGAAACTTTTGAAAAATTTTCTATAAAAAAAAGGAAATTTCCTATAAAAATAAAAAAATTTTGAAAAATTTCCTATAAAAATAGGAAATTTTTGAAAAAATTCTTATAAAAATAGGAAATTTTTGAAAAAATTCCTATATAAATAGGAAATTTTTGAAAAATTCCTATAAAAATAGGAAATTTTTGAAAAATTTCCTATAAAAATAGGAAACTTTTGAAAATTTTCCTATATAAAAATTTCCTATCAAAATAGGAAATTTTTTCCTATTTTTATAGGAAATTTTTCAAAATTTTCCTATTTTTATAAGAATGTTTTCAAAAATTTCCTATTTTTATAGGAAATCTTTCAAAAATTTCCTATTTTTATAGGAAATCTTTCAAAAATTTCCTAGAGCCAAAATAATAATATTCTGTGATCACTAATTTTTTATGTCAAAAAATTTACTTTTTTGAATTTTTTTTAGCAATCAAAATTTTTTGTGAACTTCTGAATATAGCGTGTTAAAAAGGTTACTCCCTTTATAAAATATTTATAATTTTTTTTGTTTACAAATAAAGTTGTAAATCTTATTGGCAATAATTTATAACATTTTCATACAATCAACAATTCTACCTCACACATTGTTTGGTAAAGGCATTTTTTATTTAAGCCAATATCTCAAAAAAGTAAAAATAGTTTTGGTCAAAACACTTAACAATTATCATACATCTTGCAATTTTTTTCTGTTTAGATTCGCTAACATTTTTTCTTAACCTTACAAAATGCTTCACATCACAGAAAAATAACTATAACTTTAAATAAAAGATCGTTTATTTATGATTGTTAAACACTCATATTTTCAATAAATAATTCCTTATTTTTTTGTCTTCTCCGTTTCTCCAACACAAGCAATTCAATCTCCATTTATGTGTTTGAAGCTTGGAACGTTGGAGGTCCGTTTGTATGTAAGCGATCGTGTTTTGGTGGTGGCAAAATTGTTAGCTCTCGGTTAAATGGAATGAATAGATGGACGGACGTACTTAAGATCTGCCAGTACTAAATATGTTTTGTTTGATAAAGTTATGAACATTTAGTAAATTGATTTTAATGCTTTTTTTTTGTTGGATAGTGTTATTTTTTTCCTCATCATCATCATCGTCTATTACTCATAGTCGTTTAGTCAATTGTCCCTTGAGGACATTTTAAATTGTTTAAGTGTTGCAATATCTGCTGCCCCCAATTTAGTTGAGGAAAGCGTAAATATGAGTGGAGTTAAATATTGAATCTAAGTATTTACTAGTTTTAGGATCTATTGAAATGTTGATGAAAATTAATTGATAACTTTACATTAAAGTGTAATTTATTTCGCATGTGTGGTTTAGGAAATTTTAAGATCGTTAATAATCTAATATTGTTGTGATAATAACACCTTAATCGTGTTTATAGGGGGTATAAGATACTACTAAAACTGGTAAAAAAAATCTTATTTTTATTGGAAATTTTTCAAAAATTTCTTATTAAACAAAAAAAAAAAAATATTCAAAAATTGCTAATTTTTATATATAAAATATAATATATATATTATATATAAAATAAGAAATTTTTGAAAAATTTCCTATAAAAATAAAAAATTTTTGAAAAATTTCCTATAAAAATAAGAAATTTTTTTAAAAATTTCATATAAAAATAAGAAATTTTTCCTATAAAAATAAGAAATTTTTGAAAAATTTCCTATAAAAAGAAGAAATTTTGAAAAATTTCCTATAAAAATAAGAAATTTTTGAAAATTTTCCTATAAAAATAAGAAATTTTTGAAAAATTTCCTATAAAAATAGGAAATTTGTAAAAATTTCATATTAAGATAATAAATTTTTGGTAAATTTCCTATAAGAACAGAAAATTTTTGAAAAAATAGGAAAATTTTGAAAAAAATTTCTATAAAAATAAGAGATTTTAGAAAAATTTCCTATAAAAATAGGAAATTTTTGCAAAAATTTCCTATAAAATCGGGAAATTTTAGAAAAATTTCCTATAAAAATAGGAAATTTATAAAAAATTTACAATAAAAATGGGAAATTTTTGAAAATTTTCCCATAAAAATGGGAAATTTTTGAAAATTTTCCCATAAAAATAGTAAATTTTTGAAAAATTTCCCATACAAATAGGAAATTTTTAAAAAATTTCCTATAAAAATAGGAAATTTTTGAAAAATTTCCTACAAAAATATGAAGTTTTTGAAAAATTTTCTATAAAAATAGGAAATTTTTGAAAATTTTTCAATAAAAATAGGAAATTTTTGAAAAATCTCCTACAAAAATAGGAAATTTTTGAAAAATTTTATATAAAAGTAGGAAATTTTTAAAAAATTTCCTATAAAAATAGGAAATTTTTGAAAAATTTCCTACAAAAATAGGAAGTTTTTGAAAAATTTCCTATAAAAATAGGAAATTTTTGAAAATTTTTCTCTAAAAATTGGAAATTTTTGAAAAATCTCCTACAAAAATAGGATATTTTTGAAAAATTGTCTATAAAAATAGGAAATTTTTGAAAAGTTTCCTATCAAAATAGGAAATTTTTGAAAAATTTCCTATAAAAATACGAAATTTTTGAAAAAATTTCTACAAAAATAAAAAATTAAAAAAAAAAATCCTACAAAAATAGAAAATTTTTAAAAAATTTCCTATAAAACTAAGAAATTTTTGAAAAATTTCCTATAAAAATAAGAATTTCAAAAAATTTCCTATAAAAATAAGAAATTTAAAAAAAAATCCTATAAAAATAAGAAATTTTCACAAAATTTCCTATAAAAATAAGAAAAATTTTCTATTTTTATAGGAAATTTTTGAAAATTTTCTTATTTTTACAGGAAATTTTTCAAAAAATTTCTTATTTTTATAGGAAGTTTTTTAAAAATTTCTTATTTTTATAGGAAAGTTTTCAAAAATTTCTTAGTTTTATAGGAAATTTTTCAAAATTTTTTATTTTTCTATAGAAATTCTTTAAAAATTTGTTAGTTTTGTAGGAACTTTTTCAAAATTTTTTTATTTTAATTGGAAATTTTTCAAAAATTTCCTATTTCGTATTAAATTTTTCAAAAATTTCTTATTTCAAAGGAAATTTTTCAAAAATTTCCTATTTTCATAGGAAAATTTTGAAAAATTTCCCATTTCATAGGAAATTTTTCAAGAATTTCCTATTTTGATAGGAAAATTTTCAAAAATTTCCTATTTTTATAGAAAATTTTTTAAAAATGTCCTATTTTTATTGGAAATTTTTCAAAAATTTTCTATTTTTATTGGAAATTTTTCAAAAATTTCCTATTTTTATAGGAATTTTTTCAAAAATTTCCTATTTTTGTAGGAAATTTTTCAAAAAGTTTCTACTTTTATAGGAAATTTTTCAAAAATTTCCTACTTTTATAGGAAATTTTTCAAAAAGTTCCTACTTTTATAGGAAATTTTTCAAAAAGTTCCTACTTTTATAGGAAATTTTTCAAAAATTTCCTACTTTTATAGGAAATTTTTCAAAAATTTCCTATTTTTATAGAAAATTTTTCAAAAATTTCCTTTTTTTATAGGAAATTTTTCAAAAATTTCCGATTTTTATAGGACATTTTTCAAAAATATCCAATTTGTATAAGAAATTTTTTAAAAATTTTCTATTTTTATAATACATTTTTCAAAAATAATTTTAATAATTTGAACTTTTGATCTTGTCTAAGAGTTTTTTCTGTGTCCCTTTTGATATTATTTAACCAATTTTTAAGTTTTTTCTAATCCCACAATAATACCAGTCAAATTGGGTTAATCTACTCTAAAACCCACTGTATGAGTTTAATAATAACATTGTACATATCCAATAAATTCTCCATAATTAAGGGCTTTTAAACAACTGCAACAGCAAAAAACTCTTATCTAATTCAATATTATAGAAAATTATAACAAATTGTTTTTTAAATTAATATGTACAAAATAGTAATTAAATAATACTTGTACTCGTATTTTAATCTAAGAATAACCTGATATCTGACGTTAAGAATAAATTTACTATTACATAAAAATCACTTTTAGTTGCAAACATTTTAATATTCTAAAGATATTGTAGTCGAACATAATTATAGAGAAATAAATATTCAAAACCAACAAAATCAATTGTCCAACTTGAAGCAACAAACAACTCAGTCAGTCCGTCCGTCCGTCCGTCCGTCCGTCCGTCCGTCAGTCAGTTATTTACAACAATAATTGAAAATTGCTAAGAATTTAGAAAATAATAAAAAAACGAGTCAAATTGAATTTAACGATCGACGTGTGATAAATTATTTCATATAATTTACATAAAAGTCGTTGCCATTTTTTATTTGTTTGTCTTTCCTTCTTTCGGATTTCTTTTTTTTTTTTTGTTATATTTCATTTTGTATGAAAATGCATTAATTAAAGTCAAGTTGTGGGTTTGTTACAAATATGTATCTTGTAAATATTTAACTAGAAACAGTCTAACACATATTCAATCTAAATCATTTTAAATTACAATTTGATTCCATTTCTCACTCTCGTTTTATGGCCGTTAAGGAATAGATCACCGAGATCTTTTAAGATCACACATTCAATCGCAACGATTTGTGTGTAAATTAGAATTATGGCACAAAATAGAGATTAAAACGTGCTGGTGTGATTGTGATCGGCGGCTTGGTGATCGTGGTATTGGTAATTGTAGTTGAGTTGCTAGCGAGGCAATTGATTCGATCTCAATCAATCAGCAAGAAATATTCATTGGACGCAATTCATTATTAGTTAAAATATTTGTAGATAAGCCCCATGATCACTAGATACATTTAGATTTTACAAACGAGTGCATATAAATTGTATGAAAAACATGTAAGAAAGTACTATGGTCGGTCAAACCTGCCCAAATGATACCCTACACTACAGAGACAAATGTTTACCGATTGCTTACAAACTGTAAGGGGTCTTATATTAAGAAAGGGTCAAAAGTGTATGAATTGTCTTGAAACATCGCATTATATTTACAAGAAATAAAGTTTTAACATATGTACATTTTGTTTAGATTTCAGAGAATTTTCTGATTTTTGGAGCGTTTAATTGATTTTGAGTCTACTTTTACATTAGTCAGGATTCGCTTATCAAGTCTTAAATTTGTATGAGAAAAAACTGACAGAATTAAAATTGAACAAACCTGACCGTACTATCAAGTTTACGAAAATTTTGAAAATTTTTATGAAATTTAACGAAAATAAAATGAAAGATGTTGAAGAAAATGTTCGTGTGTGAACGTGAATGCAGGTTCAAAAGAAATTTAAAGAAAAACTGATCAAGTAAACCTGATTCATGTGAAACGGGGCTAAAAGCTATAGTTAGATATGGGACAAATTTCAATTTGAATGCAAGCGTTGACTTTTACAATTCGGATTAGATTATTTTTATTCCGTATAGATATCAATTTACTTTACATTTATATAACTAATTCCCCGTCAACATTCCAATTGGAACAAGGGGCTGTATCCGATTCTATTTATACCCTTCACCAAAAAAGGTGGAAAGGGTATTAAAAGTTTGTGCTGATATATGTAACGTATATAGATATTTCTCTTAGACCCAACTTTTAGTATACCAATAGGTTTATAATCACTTTTTGAGTCGATTTAGCGATGTCAGGCCGTCCGTCTGGCTGTACGGCTGGCTTGCTGGACCCCCATGTAAACCATATAATCAAAGTACAGGTCGCAATTCTAAAGATATTATGATGGCACAGATTATTTTTTTTTTATAGTGGGACCATGGCTATTGAAATTCTTCGAAATCGGTCCATTATTAGTGGTACCTCCCATAGGTCACACTACCTGCAATTGATATATTTTCCACAAATATCCATATTTTTTCATGAAATTTAAAACAAATACTGCTTATATAAACTTAAATACCAAATTTTATTGAAATCGGTCTACATTTGACCATAGCTACCATACAAACTCTTCTGTCAAAACGCACTTAATAGACAAAAGTAAAAGTAAATCCGAAGATAATGGGAATTTTAAGTTTACTTTTTGCATACATCATTTTTCTAACAACCGTAATCAATTTGCCAAAATTTCGAGCTAATTAGTCCACATTTGACCCTAGCTCTCATATAAGTTTAAATGACAGAAATAGCTTAAATATATAAGTTTTGAGAAAATGTTTGTATGATGGCAAAATTTTAGCAAATATTTGTTCCCCTTATCCATAAGAATAAGCAACAAAAAGCTACTAAATTAAAAAAGTGGACAAATTGAATCTCTTTTTTTGATATTTTTAATAAAAAAAAAATACTTTAACAAATATACCAAAAGTGATATACCATTCTAAAGCCATGGTAGGCAAGTTAGCCCCTAGGGGCCGAGCACCAATAGTCATTTTCACATATACCAAACGAAACAGAAAGAAAAAACAAACTTAAATATGAAAAATACTCATTTGTATGATAGCAGCCAATGAATGAGGTTCATGTCGTTTATCTTAGAATTTGCAACAACAAAACACATGCCAAAGAGTACAAGAACATATTTATTTGTTTATAGTCTCTTCATTTGCAAAATCACCAATACATTGATATTTTCTATGTTCTCTTTGTGCCTACCATGATTCTAAAGCCACTCCGGATATAAACTTGCCGAGCTGCTGAGCTACGGGTCGATAAGTTGACGAACCTCGTTAAAATCGGGTTTTGCTTATAACTCCTAAACTTAAAAGTGTTTCTGAAATTTTTTTAAATAATTGTCATGTACTTAATAAGGCCTACAGCCCACGCTAGGTCATTTCCCGAGTTTTTTTAGTGTATCGGAGTGTAATCTATATTTAAGCATAATGGGTTTATAAAAACGATAGGGATGGGGCGAGTTTTGTGTTCTATATATATATGACCCTGATTGGAAGATAGCTTTGTTCATAAGAAAAATTAGTCTAATAGCATGTTTAAGGAAATATTATTACTAGGGTTATCATATATAACTAGTGCTGTCTTCTTGAAACTCAGATTTCTATAGTTAAGTTTGTAAAAATCACTGGTCGGCGCAAAAAGAACAGAACAGAACAAAAAAATAGTCGGCAGAGTTGCCGTTTTTTTATACTTTTAACTAAAATAGGTATTTTTTTCAATGTGTAGTTCTCACGTTTTAAAAAGAAAAAGTTTTCTACTACAATTTTTTTTAAATTTTTATAAAAAATTTTTCTATAGAAATTTTTTTTTTTTTTAATTTTTCTATAGAAAATTTTATTTATCAAAAATTTGTCTATAAAAAATATTTTTATCACAAATGTTTCTATAGAAAAATTTTTTTTATCAAAAATTTTTCTATAGAAAATTTTTTTTATCAAAAATTTTTCTGTAGAAAATTTTTTTTTCATAAATTTTTCTATAGAAAATTTTTTTATCAACAATTTTTCTGTAGAAAATTTTTTTTTCATAAATTTTTCTATAGAAAATTTTTTATTAAACATTTTTCTATTTCTATAATTTTTTTATCAAAAATTTTTCTATAGGAAATTTTCTTATCAAAAATTTTTCTTTAGAAAATTTTTTTATCAACAATTTTTCTATAGAAAATTTTTTTATCAACAATTTTTCTATAGAAAATTTTTTTATCAAAAATTTTTCCATAAAAATTTTTTATCAAAAATTTTTCCATAGAAAATTTTTTATTAAAAATTTTTCTATAGGAGATTTGAAAATTTTTTGATATGAAAATATTTTTATCGAAAAATTTTATAGAAAACTATTTTTTTAGAAAAAATTTCTTTAATGAAATTAGATATTATAAGGCAGTTCGTAATAAAATTTTCAAAAGTTTTAAAATAATCCTACTGTTGCAAAACGCTGGTTTTAATTTTTGAAAAATAGGAAATTTTTGAAAATTTTCCTAAAAAAATAGTAAATTTTTGAAAAATTTCCTATAAAAATAGTAAATTTTTCAAAAATTTCTTATAAAAATAGTAAATTTTTGAAAAAGTTGCTATAAAAATAGTAAATTTTTGAAAAATTTCCTATAAAAATAGTAAATTTTTGAAAAATTTCCTATAAAAATAGTAAATTTTTGAAAAATTTCCTATAAAAATAGTAAATTTTTGAAAAATTTTCTATAAAAATAGTAAATTTTTGAAAAATTTACTATAAAAATAGTAAATTTTTGAAAAATTTCCTATAAAAGTAGTAAATTTTTGTACAATTTCCTTCAAATATAGTAAATTTTTGAAAAATTTTCTATAAAAATAGGAAATTTTTGAAAAATATCCTTTAAAAATAGTAAATTTTTGAAAAATTTCCTATAAAAATAGTAAATTTTTGAAAAATTTCCTATAAAAATAGTAAATTTTTGAAAAATTTCCTATAAAAATAGTAAATTTTTGAAAAATTTCCTATAAAAATAGTAAATTTTTGAAAAATTTCCTATAAAAGTAGTAAATTTTTGTAAAATTTCCTTCAAATATAGTAAATTTTTGAAAAATTTTCTATAAAAATAGGAAATTTTTGAAAAATATCCTTTAAAAATAGGAAATTTTTGAAAAATTTCCTATAAAAATAGGAAATTTTTGAAAAATTTCTTATAAAAATAGTAAATTTTTGAAAAATTTCCTATAAAAATAGTAAATTTTTGAAAATTTTCCTATAAAAATAGTAAATTTTTGAAAAATTTCCTATAAAAATAGTAAATTTTTGAAAAAATTCCTATAAAAATAGTAAATTTTTGAAAAATTTCCTATAAAAATAGTAAATTTTTGAAAAATTTCCTATACAAATAGTAAATTTTTGAAAAATTTCCTATAAAAATAGTAAATTTATGAAAAATTTCCTATAAAAATAAGAAATTTTTGAAAAATTTCCTATAAGAATAGTAAATTTTTGAAAAATTTCCTATAAAAATAAGAAATTTTTGAAAAATTTCCTATCAAAATAGTAAATTTTTGAAAAATTTCCTATAAAAATAGTAAATTTTTGAAAAATTTCCTATACAAATAGTAAATTTTTGAAAAATTTCCTATTAAAATAGTAAATTTTTGAAAAATTTCCTATTAAAATAGTAAATTTTTGAAAAATTTCCTATAAAAATAGTAAATTTTTGAAAAATTTCCTATAAAAATAGTAAATTTTTGAAAAATTTCCTATACAAATAGTAAATTTTTGAAAAATTTCCTATAAAAATAGTAAATTTATGAAAAATTTCCTATAAAAATAAGAAATTTTTGAAAAATTTCCTATAAGAATAGTAAATTTTTGAAAAATTTCCTATAAAAATAAGAAATTTTTGAAAAATTTCCTATAAAAATAGTAAATTTTTGAAAAATTTCCTATACAAATAGTAAATTTTTGAAAAATTTCCTATTAAAATAGTAAATTTTTGAAAAATTTCCTATTAAAATAGTAAATTTTTGAAAAATTTCCTATAAAAATAGTAAATTTTTGAAAAATTTCCTATAAAAATAGTAAATTTTTGAAAAATTTCCTATACAAATAGTAAATTTTTGAAAAATTTCCTATAAAAATAGTAAATTTTTGAAAAATTTCCTATAAAAATAGTAAATTTTTGAAAAATTTCCTATACAAATAGTAAATTTTTGAAAAATTTCCTATAAAAATAGTAAACTTTTGAAAAATTTCCTATAAAAATAGTAAATTTTTGAAAAATTTCCTATAAAAATAGTAAATTTTTGAAAAATTTCCTATAAAAATAGTAAATTTTTGAAAAATTTCCTATAAAAATAGGAAAATTTTGAAAAATTTCCTATAAAAATAGTAAATTTTTGAAAAATTTCTTATAATATTAAGAAATTTTTGAAAAATTTCCTATAAAAATAGTAAATTTTTGAAAAATTTCCTATAAAAATAGTAAATTTTTAAAAAATTTCCTATAAAAATAGTAAATTTTTAAAAAATTTCCTATAAAAATAGTAAATCTTTGAAAAATTTGCTATAAAATTAAGAAATTTTTGAAAAATTTCCTATAAAAATAATGCTTAACTTTGCATTCCAGCGACCATTGTAACGTGTGAAGATTGTAAAATATTTGAGTCAAATCAATTTGAAATCACTTTAAATCACGTTTGTTCGTTGGATCTCAAATCTTTTCTCGTTTCATTACATGAGTGATTTTATTTTTATTGATGATTTGTATTTTTTTTTTATTTTCCGATATTCACATTCAAGTTTAATTGCAGTATTTAAACTTTAAGCTGAATTAAAAGAATTAAAAAAATCAAAGTGAAACTAAAAATGGGTAGGGTGGGATATTTTTGTTTCAGCTAAAAAAAAATCTCCTCTATGCAAAAGGTGCGGACGGACTTAAAGCAAAGGGGGTGCGGTAAAGTATAAAGTGTGCTCGTGTATTTGTAATGAAAATTAAAGCAACAAAAAATAGGAAAAAATTCTGAAAATTATTTTGTTTTCTATAAAAAGTTCTAGTGCATTTCCGATTAAATCAATTGAGTTTTATTGTTATTTAAAATGTATTTTATTACTCATAGAGAAGTGGGTAAATAAGTAAATAGTAGAAGTTGTTAAGGTCTCTCTGTCGGTCTAACGATCGATCGGTTGCTTGATTGGTTGTATTGGGTTTGTTTATGGTTGGTTTGCCATTAATGATGGTTTGGATGGTTGTGCTGCCTGGAACTGCTCAAACGGGCCATAGAATAGATTTTAAATTGACTTAATTTTATTTTTATAGCTGATGTGGTTCTATTTTCTTATGCCATTAAACTTCTGTACAACGAACACATGTATTCCATTGTAATTTAAATCAAATGTCATTTTAATTTACAAATTATTTTTTAATATCTGACCAAATAAATGATTCGCCTTTAACTAAATATGGCCCTTATTCTAGACGTGATCGTGCTAAAGTGGGTGCAGCTAATTAAAAATCATTAGAACTTTATGTGAAATATAGAAAAGTACCAGTTTTTTTTATATTTTTTAGCTTTGCATGTAATTAAGACAATAAATGTATTTAATGGACCCTTTATCATTTGTGGTATTTGCGTCTTTTTGAATATAACCCAGCAAAATATTTTATTTCATATTAACATAAGAAATTTTTGCAAAATTTTCTACAAAAATAAGAAATTTTTTAAAAATTTCCTATAAAACTCAAAAATTTTTAATAAAACTTAAAATAAAAATTAGAAAATTTTGAAAATTTTTTTATAAAAATAAAAAATTTTTGAAAAAATTAATATAAAAATAAGAAATTTTTGAAAATTTTCTCATAAAAATAAGAAATTTTTGAAAAATTTTCTCATGAAAATAAGAAATTTTTGAAAAATTTCCTATAAAAATAGGAAATTTTTGAAAAATTTCCTATAAAAATAGGAAATTTTTGAAAAATTTCCTATAAAAATAGGAAATTTTTGAAAAATTTCCTATAAAAATAGGAATTTTTTGAAAAATTTCCTATAAAATTAGGAAATTTTTGAAAAATTTCCTATAAAATTAGGAAATTTTTGAAGAATTTCCTATAGAAATAGGAAATTTTTGAAGAATTTCCTATAGAAATAGGAAATTTTTGAAAAATTTCCTATAAAAATAGGAAATTTTTGAAAAATTTCCTATAAAAATAGGAAATTTTTGAAAAATTTCCTATAAAAATAGGAAATTTTTGAAAAATTTCCTATAAAAATAGGAAATTTATAAAAAATTTCCTATAAAAATAGGAAATTTTTGAAAAATTTCCTATAAAAATAGGAAATTTTTGAAAAATTTCCTATAAAAATAGAAAATTTTTGAAAAATTTCCTATAAAAATAGGAAATTTTTAAAAAATTTCCAATAAAAATAGGAAATTTTTGAAAAATTTCCTATAAAAATATGAAATTTTTGAAAAGTTTCCTATAAAAATAGGAAATTTTTGAAAAATTTCCTATAAAAATAGGAAATTTTTGAAAAATTTCCTATAAAAATAGGAAATTTTTGAAAAATTTCCTATAAAAATAGGAAATTTTTGAAAAATTTCCTATAAAAATAGGAAATTTTTGAAAAATTTCCTATAAAAATAGGAAATTTTTGAAAAATTTCCTATAAAAATAGGAAATTTTTGAAAAATTTCCTATAAAAATAGGAAATTTTTGAAAAATTTCCTATAAAAATAGGAAATTTTTGAAAAATTTCCTATAAAAATAGGAAATTTTTGAAAAATTTCCTATAAAAATAGGAAATTTTTGAAAAATTTCCTATAAAAATAGGAAATTTTTGAAAAATTTCCTATAAAAATAGGAAATTTTTGAAAAATTTCCTATAAAAATAGGAAATTTTTGAAAAATTTCCTATAAAAATAGGAAATTTTTGAAAAATTTCCTATAAAAATAGGAAATTTTTGAAAAATTTCCTATAAAAATAGGAAATTTTTGAAAAATTTCCTATAAAAATAGGAAATTTTTGAAAAATTTCCTATAAAAATAGGAAATTTTTGAAAAATTTCCTATAAAAATAGGAAATTTTTGAAAAATTTCCTATAAAAATAGGAAATTTTTGAAAAATTTCCTATAAAAATAGGAAATTTTTGAAAAATTTCCTATAAAAATAGGAAATTTTTGAAAAATTTCATATAAAAATAGGAAATTTTTGAAAAATTTCCTATAAAAATAGGAAATTTTTGAAAAATTTCCTATAAAAATAGGAAATTTTTGAAAAATTTCCTATAAAAATAGGAAATTTTTGAAAAATTTCCTATAAAAATAGGAAATTTTTGAAAAATTTCCTATAAAAATAGGAAATTTTTGAAAAATTTCCTATAAAAATAGGAAATTTTTGAAAAATTTCCTATAAAAATAGGAAATTTTTGAAAAATTTCCTATAAAAATAGGAAATTTTTGAAAAATTTCCTATAAAAATAGGAAATTTTTGAAAAATTTCCTATAAAAATAGGAAATTTTTGAAAAATTTCCCATAAAAATAGGAAATTTTTGAAAAAATTTCCTATCAAAATAGGAAATTTTTGAAAATTTTCCTATAAAAATAGGAAATTTTTGAAAAATTTCCTATAAAAATAGGAAATTTTTGAAAAATTTCCTATAAAAATAGGAAATTTTTGAAAAATTTCCTATAAAAATAGGAAACTTTTGAAAATTTTCCTATAAAAATAGGAAATTTTTGAAAAATTTCCTATAAAAATAAGAAATTTTTGAAAAATTTCCTACAAAAATAGGAAATTTTTCAAAAATTTCCTATAAAAATAGGAAATTTTTGAAAAATTTCCTGTAAAAAACGGGAAATTTTTGAAAAATTTCCTATAAAAGAGGAAATTTTTGAAAAATTTCCTATAAAATAGGAAATTTTTGAAAAATTTCCTATAAAAGAGGAAATTTTTGAAAATTTTCCTATAAAAATAGGAATTTTTTGAAAAATTTATTTTAAAAATAGCAAACTTTTGAAAATTTCGTTAAAAAAATATTTTTTTGAAAAATTTTAAAAGTTAGAAAAAGATGTATTGACTATATTTGATGGTAAGACCATTATATTCTCTGCCACCCACATAAATTTTTGCATATTTCTTATCGACTTGACACAGATCGCCAGCAAGTCATTAATAATCACTTACATTTTCCTATCATTAAAAATATTTCACAATACCAAAAAATACCTAAATATTTTCTTCATTTATTCTTCACACTTAATGCCAAATTTACAAAATTTGATGCTAGAAAAATCCGCATATTATTTCAAAATAGTCAGTGGCTTCAAGTATTACTTGGTTTATTCTCCAATAAAAAATTACACGCCTTTGAGTTTAGCTATTAAAAATTAAAATTAAATTTGCATGGCTTAGAGCAAAAAAACTATTATAGTGTTACATAAAATCTTAGAAAAAAATAAAAAAAAATACGGCATCAATATTTTTTGCCATTAACCAAAAGGAGTCTTCGATTATGATGAAACATTAATTATTTTCATACCAACTGAATGTAGTTTTTTATCATTGATTGTCATTGTGCTGGCGCAAGAGCTAGTGCCGACACTGCCACCTCCACTGCTCAGCGCCTTTAGCATTCATGGGAGCTATATATGAAAGAAAAGTAATGGCAATTAGTCATTTCATTTAAAACTTCTCACTTAACTTGATTTCAAACGAGTTTTGTCGTTTTCTAAGATCATCTCATTACTTTTTGGCATTCGGTAATCAAAAAGGTAATCATCATAGATACAAAAACTCGTGATCTATAAAGAGGCTTTTTACCTACTAACCAGTAGCCAGTGAAGAATAATAGAATCATTCTTCAAAATATATTAAAATTTTACTACAGGCTCTTACCTCAGTAGCGCCTTATCCATTCGTTTTTGCCTACTCTGACATTCTTACCCACATTTTTTTATATTCACGCCAACTGGCGTTTTGACTACAGATTCGTTACAATTTGAGATGGTAAAATAAATAGCTAGAAGAGCTTTGTTTGCCTAAGCTAAAATTACAAATTTTCCCACGACAAAATGTCCATAAACGAAAATAAAGTTAAGGTAGATTTTCGGTGGCGTTATAAGGTACATAATCACTTTAAGTTTTTTTTGTCGTTCCTTAGAGGAACATAAGATTGGGCAATGTCAAAATAAGAAGAAGAAATACAGCAGCTGGTCGACAATCTAGGCAGGTTTCAAAATTTAATTTTGAAGAAATTTTTGAAGAAAAAAATTATACGAGGGCAACTCAAGAAATCTTTATAATTATTATTATTATATTATAGGTTTGTGCTGATATATGTAACGCATAGAAATATTTGTCTTAGGCCCATCTTTTTATATACCAATTGACTTAGAATCACTTTCTGAGTCGATTCAGCGATGTCAGTCCATCTGTCCGTCTAGACGGCTGGCTGGACCTCCATGTAAACGATGTAATCAAAGTACAGGTCGCAATTCTAAAGAAAATTTTATGAAATTTGGCATATATCATTTTTGTGATCCATGGCTATTAAAACTTGTCAAAATCGGTCCATAATACCTCCCATAGGTCCTACTTCACAGATTTTATATATTGGCCACAAATGGGTATCGTATGGTCGGGCTTGACCGACTATAGTTTTTTACTTGTTTATAGAAAAATTTGATCTGATCGGAACTTTTCAATAGAAAAAATTGATCCGATCGGAACAACTTTTCTTTAGAAAAAGTTGATCCGATCGGAACAACTTTTCTTTAGAAAAAGTTGATCCGATCGGAACAACTTTTCTTTAGAAAAAGTTGATCCGATCGGAACAACTTTTCTTTAGAAAAAGTTGATCCGATCGGAACAACTTTTCTTTAGAAAAAGTTGATCCGATCGGAACAACTTTTCTTTAGAAAAAGTTGATCCGATCGGAACAACTTTTCTTTAGAAAAAGTTGATCCGATCGGAACAACTTTTCTTTAGAAAAAGTTGATCCGATCGGAACAACTTTTCTTTAGAAAAAGTTGATCCGATCGGAACAACTTTTCTTTAGAAAAAGTTGATCCGATCGGAACAACTTTTCTTTAGAAAAAGTTGATCCGATCGGAACAACTTTTCTTTAGAAAAAGTTGATCCGATCGGAACAACTTTTCTTTAGAAAAAGTTGATCCGATCGGAACAACTTTTCTTTAGAAAAAGTTGATCCGATCGGAACAACTTTTCTTTAGAAAAAGTTGATCCGATCGGAACAACTTTTCTTTAGAAAAAGTTGATCCGATCGGAACAACTTTTCTTTAGAAAAAGTTGTTCCGATCGGAACAACTTTTCTTTAGAAAAAGTTGATCCGATCGGAACAACTTTTCTTTAGAAAAAGTTGATCCGATCGGATCAACTTTTTCTATAGAAATATTGGATAGTTCCGATTGGATCAACTTTTTCTATAGAAACATTGGATGGTTCCGATCGTATAAACTTTTCCTATGGGAAAGTTGTTATTACACATTAATATTTTTTCCTTTCTTACGAGTATCCACTTTATCGCTCCAATATGCAGATTCTTTATTACATTTTTTGGTTTACGCCTTTTATGTTTGTCTTGTACCCCAAAATAGACGCCTATATTTATGTGGCAGTCACGACAAACTGCAAAATTTTATAGAGAAGACATACTACTTACAAGTTCAGGTGTTTTTAGTAAACTCAAGAGAATAATGAAAAAAATTTTTAATAATTTTATAGGCAAAAAAAAGTTAATGAACATCAGTGGATCCTTAATGTACTACGTGTGCCTTAATGCGGCTGTAAGTGTGGCTATAAGTTCGTTCTCTACTATTAAAGCTCAGGCTCAGACTTGAAGTGGCTATAGATAACTGAAGTTTATAAAAAAATAATTTGAGTAAAATTAAATTGATAGAAATAAAGTTTAATTCAAATTTTTAAAGTTCAACTAATAATTTTGAATTCAACGAATTTTGTAATACAAACAAGAGAAATGGTGCACATAACAAGATAATGCAGTTTCTGTACATTTTTTCAGTGGTAGTTAACTTAAGGGTTATTCTGTAATTGTGTTGCCAATGTAAACTTAACAGTTAACTTTCCTAACAGTATGGTAAAATGTTGACAACCCTTGGTAATGTAAACTGAATTGGTAATTGGTATTTTTAGGACAAATGGTAAGACAGTTTAACATTTTTAAGGTAATTACTGGTGAGTATTTGTTAGGGGTTGATGAAATATTTTATTTTATTTATTTATTTTTAGGGGTTGGTGAATTAGTGCGGAAGTAAATTACATATTTAATATGATTTCATAACAATAGATGTCAGTATTAACTTTATGTTAGAAGTAAATTTAGTATAAAATAAATGAAAGTAAATATGTACTTATTTTTATATCCTTCACCACCATAGGTGGAAAGGGTATTATAAGTTTGTGCTGATGTACATATGTAACGTAAAGAAATATTTGTCTTAGATCCACCATTTAGTATATCAAGAGGCTTAGAATCATTTTCTAAGTCGATTTAGCGATGTCCGTCCGTCCGTCTGGCAGGCCGACTGGATGGCTGGCTGGACCCCCATGTAAACCTTGTAATCAAACTACAGGTCGTAATGCTAAAGATAATTTGATGATATTTGACATAGATCATTTTTTTGATAATGGGACCGTGGCTATGGGAGCCAATGGATCAAAATGCCATTCGGATATTTTAAGTAAATTATCGTAAAAGCTTCTTATCTATAATTTTATCGAGCTCAGAAAATTTAATGGATTCCCTTAAAACGTTTTCATTAAAAGATGTCGTTTTGATTTACAATGCGAAGCGATGAAGAATAAAATAAAAATAAATTTGGTAACAGTCGGTCCACAATTGACCCTAGCTCACGGTCCTTAGCCGGAAATGATATAAATCTCAAAATTTTGAAAAAATAGCACATTCGGGTATGTTCTGCAAATCACTTCCACATGATTTTGAAATGACATTAATTTTCTAAGTCGAATTATTCATTGTTCACAAATTATTTTGACAATTTTATAACTCAGTGCACTTAAGACGAAGAAGATCTAGAAGGTTATTGATAAATGCTATGAAAATTTCAACAATTATAGAAATTACAGCCTTTTTGAATTTCATGTGAATTCAAAATCATGTGGAAGTGATTTGCAGAACATACCCGATACTATATGTATGTATGTCTCTAAGACTTAAGGAAAATTTGTTTAATTTGTTGGTCCATATTTGATGTTAGTAGTGAAGGGTATAATGTAATCGGGCTTGACCGAATATAGCTTTTCTTACTTGCTTTTAAATGCGAATGCTCTTTTTGAGCTCACAATCAACCAAGAAAACAAATCACAATTTAACGAAAATGGCGGCACAATTATGTGAAATTTAACCATGGAACTGAGCAGAAACAACGCATTTAAAAAAATCCACCAGAAGTCTTCGAAAACCCATTATATCAAATATACAGTTGCCATAACCATACGTCTGCTGCTTAATTTTTTGGTAAAATTTACGAATTTCATTTTGTGTCTTATACAACTCAATCTCCTCAAACACACGTCTCTCCATATCTTTCTTTTTTCTGTCGAATAGTCGTTTTTTTCCCATTCTTTCTCTCGATATCTTTCTATAGATCCATGAGGGATTTGGCACCCTATTACCGATTTTGCAGCAGACTTCATGAAGTTGGAAATATGTTGCCATAGCGTGCAAATATCGTTTGAGCCAGAGTTATTCTCTGTTAGCAATTAAGTTGACAGTTTGGTATAATCATTGGCAATTTGTTGAGATTTAAGTTTTTTCATGTCATACTTCCTATGCGCTTCTGCTTGTACGATCCTCGACACACTTAGACGTGACCACAACGAGGTAATGATCGGAATCCATGTTAGCTCCTCGCATGGAACGTACATCCAACACATTGATAAGTGTCTTCCATCAACTAAAATATGGTCTATTTGATTTTTCGTTAGTTGATTAGGAGACATCCATGTGGCTTTGTGGATATTAAGATGTGGAAATCTGGTGCTGCTCACGACCATATTGCGAGCATATTGCGATCAGCCGCAAAGGAGATTAGTCTCATACCATTGTCAGTGGTTACGCTGTGCAGACTAAATTTACCAACAGTAGGCTCAAAGCAACTTTTATGCCCTAACTTTGCGTTAAAATTATCCAGTATTATTTTAAAGTCGTGATTAGGGCAGCTATCGTAAACTTCCTCAAGTTGTTCATAAAAGGCTTCCTTTATGTCATCATCTTTCTCCTTTGGACGTGAGTACAAATCAAACTCAGATGAAAGTACTTAGCTTTGACGAATATTGTCGCTAGCCTTTCGTTTACTGGGGTGAACCTGGAAACAAGATTCCGCATTATTTTGTTAACCATAAAACCGCAACCAAATTCGTGCCTACTGTCATGACAGCTGTAATATATGTATATCTATAGAGGGTTCGGATGTTCCAAGTGCTGATCCTTAAATCATGGTAATTTTTTCGTTTGCCATAGTCGTCAACATTTTTTTTTATTTAATTCTATGGTTACTAGCCCGACGTCCTCGACCCATGTTTTTATCGTTCTTATGGGAGAAGGCGCGGCACTTGTTTGCTCACTTCATTAACGGCTGTTAACGTAGCTAACCACATGACTTCACGAGGAGGTAAGTGTCTACAGTTGAGATGAAGGATAGACCAAGATTAGCCAGGGTTTACCAAGTTAAACCGATCAGAACCGTTACTTAGTATCCAAAATCCCCTACATCATCTTAATTCATTTACCGGATATACAAATTTTTTACTTTGTTTAGCGCTCGCAATATAAATACATAGTTATTTCATTCTTGCTGCAGAAAAGTTATCGGGAATAATCTATTGACAATTAATAATTCATTTTTCCTAAATAATATCGTGCATCTTTAATTAACCGATTAAGGGCAGTAAGGATTTTTGTTAGTAAATACAAAAGCTTTTAGCATAAAGAGCTTTTAACAACCTACCAAAATACGAGTGTTATTTTATCTACTTCAATTTATCGTCAAAGTTATACACACGGGTAATTTTTTATACTCTTCACCACCATAGGTGGGAAAGGGTATTATAAGTTTGTGCTGATGTATGTAACGCATAGAAATATTTGTCTTAGACCTTTTAGTATACCAATTGGCTTAGGATCACTTTCTGAGTCGATTTAGCGATGTTAGCCCGTATGTCTGAACGGCGGGCTGGATCCCCATGTTATCAAAGTACAGGTTGCAATTGTAAAGATAATATGATGAAATTTGGCACAGATTGTTTTTTGGATAGTGGGACCATGGCTATTGAAATTCTTCAAAATCGGTCTATTATTTATGGTACCTCCAATAGGTCTCACTTCCCGGAATTGATATTCTGACCACAAATATCAATATTTTTTTTGTGAAATATTAAAAAAATACTGCTTATATAAACCAAAATCACTGTACCAAATTTTGTTGAAATCGGTTCACATCTGACCATAGATCCCATACAAACTCTCAAAACGCACTAAATTAAACAAAAATCACTTAAACTCTCGTATTTCTAAAGATAATGAGAATTTTGAGTTTTATTTTTGCATACACAATAAACTGTAATCATTTTGCCATATTTCGAGATAATCGGTCCACATTTGACCCCAGCTCTTATATAAGTCCAAATGACGGAAACAGCTTAAATATATAAGTTTTGAGAAAATGTTTGTATGATGGCAAAGTTTAGCAAATATTTGTCTTTATACAGGAAAAAGAACAACTTTGACCTTAATGGTGAAGGCTATCGTATGGTCGCGCTTGACCGACTATAGTACTTTCTTACCTGTTTCTAAATAATATCATACATCTCTAAATTAAACTGTTCAGCGCAGTTGGATCTTTATTTTGTTTAACTATAAAAAAGCTCTTAGTGTAAAGAGCTTTTATGGAGCTATGAAGTAACGAAGTTATTATCCAAGTATACACAAAAGGGTTAAATTAGTTACTTCAACATTGAATGGTCTAATGAAAATGTACAATTATTTTAAGACTAATATTAAAACCGCTCGTCAAGTGAAAAGTTAAAATGCAACGGAAAAATATAATATTAATATTTGGATTACTTTTACACGGAGGGGAGTATTTGGCTGAAACAAATTTAATTAAATTAATTAAAGACCTAAATCAACAACTTAATATAGACTGGAATATTGTTATAAACATGGATAATTTGGAAATAGATGAAATACTAAGGAGTTCGGAGAAATCGGTGGTAATGAAAACTCCTCAGGAAAACGAGGATGAAGAAAGGGGACTTTTTGAAATTTTCAACTATAATGTAATGACCATAATTTTTCAAGAAATCCCACAAAAGAATGGAAAGTTGCAAGAGAGAAATATAATGCAAATTTTGGATAGAACTTTAAAAAAGTTCCATTTCACCAATATTCTATGGATTATTAATACCGAAAAAGAGGATTTGGATTATTTGCAAAAAATTTCAGAGCTATGCTGGAGTTATGGTTTTGTTAAAGTTTTATTTTATTTGAAAAGGAATATTTATACTTATACTCCATTACCCCAAGTAAAGGTCAAGAAATTGTCAAATATAGAAGAGTTTTGTGGCCAAAGAGATATAACAAATTACCATCAATATCCCTTCAGATTTCCTATTACCTCAAGTCCCCCACGCTGCTATCGCTATAAAGATTCCGAGGGTAATTTTGTCTATGCCGGGTATTTTTACGAAATTTTGATACGGTTTATTCAACAATATAACTTTAAATTCATGGAATACCCAAGTGACTATAATATCGATCAATTACAGCCTCTTCTGAAAAAACTTGCCGCCAATAAAATAGATGCTGTGGCTTTTATGAGCTATCGCAATAAGAACTATGATGCTTCCGATGTTTTGTGGAATGTTAATGCTGTGATTTTGGTACCCAAGGCTAAAGGTATACCGAAATATCAATATTTCCAGAAACCTTTTACAAAAGATATCTGGCTGTTATATCTAGTTGTGGTCTTTATAAGTTCCGGTCTTATTAATTTGGTAATGGCTTTCGAACATATTAAAAAAGATTTCTCAAAGTCATTGCTATATGTCCTCAGTCTCTCGATATATCAAAGTCATATAAAGCTATTTCAAAAATCCAGCATAATCAGTAACTCTTTATATATTCTCCTATTCCTAAATGGCTTTATAATGGTCCAAATGTATCTCTGCAAATTATCCAGCATGTTAGTCTCCACCATTTACGAACCTCAAATTGAAACTATACAGGATTTAAATAACACAGATTTGAAATCTTTTATATATCCTCCCGACTTACGCCATTTCATTTCAGTTTCAGCTATACCCTCGTATATTGTAAAACGTTTTACCCTAATAGATGGCATTGGCTTGGATAATGCACGCCGTAGTTTGGATGCCTCTATTTTTCATATGGGCTTTGAAGACAAAATCAAGTTTTTTCTTCTGCAACAAAAATTCCTCAAAGTACCTCGAGTTCATTTAATCAATATCGATTTTGTGGCAGAACCAATATTTTTCCCCATGCGTCATAATTTGCCTTTTATTCAATTGTTTAATCGTTATTTGAAATATCTCTCGGAATCGGGTTTAATGCAAAAGATTTTGCATGATATCGAATGGGATGGTATACAGAGTGGAGAAATTTCCTACTTTGAGGATGAGGAAAATGGCGGCGTTCTTTTGACTTTGGAATATTTTTATTCGCCTTTGATTTTGTATTTAATTGGTGTAATGATGGCTATTGTGGTATTTTTATTGGAAATTGCGTGTGGTAAATTTAAGGCGAAAATTTTGATTGAAAATAAGAGTAATAAAGTATAATAAATATCTCAAATTTTTGTTTCGATTTGTATTAGAAAAAAGACAGATTTGTTCAGAGGTACCACAAGGCTCCGTTCTTTTTCCTAACTTTCAATCCTATCAACTCTTTTGCAGATGTTAGCACCATTTGTCATTCGTACTAATTTAATTATAGGTTCAATCTCTTGGAGATTTAGGCCATTGGACTTAATACGTATTTTATGTGTTGAAAAAGCACTTAAGCGCCTCGGTTTACTTAATCTGTATAAGTTATATCTCACCCCATCTGATCTTCTTAGTATTTATACCACTTACCATTAATCAAATATATAATACTACTTTCATGTATGATTCTATTTTGGAGCTTGTATTGGAGTTGTATTTCTTAATATATCGAAATCCGTACCTGTCTTGTACCCCCATTTTCATCCATTTTTTTTCTTAATGTACAGGGTGGCCCAGAAAGACCGAAGTGGTGTGAATTCCTTATAACTTTTTTATTATAATTTTTTTTTTCTTTTCTTTTCAGTATTTTGTAAAGAAGACTTGGATAATTTATAATGGAGCAATACACAATTGAACAACGTGCCCAAATTGTTGAAATTTACTTTTCAAATCAACGGTCCATTGTGTTGACTCAGCGTGCATACCGTCGTCAATTTAATGTGCGGGTTGCACCCTCTCAGTCAACAATAAACCGTCTGGTTGCAAATTTTCGAGAACAAGGAGCAGTAAGGAACCTTCCTGGTCCCGGCAGACACCGAACTGTCCACACGGCTGACAATATTCAAGTGGTACAGGAGAGTATTCGGGAGGATCCAGAAACATCAACCAGGAGACGTTCGTCACAACTGGGCCTCTCAAGAACGTCGCTGCAGCGAATTTTGCACACCATATGATTGTTTCCATACAAAATTCAACTTGTCCAAGAATTGAAACCAACAGATTACCAGCAACGACTTGGCTATGCAATTTATTTCCAGCAAAAAGCACAAGAGAATCCAAATTTTATTCATAACTTAATAATGAGTGACGAAGCCCATTTTCAATTAAATGGGTTCGTTAACAAGCAAAACTGTAGGATATGGGCTACGGAAAACCCGAGAGTACTTCATCAACGACAATTGCACCCAGTTAAGTGTACCGTTTGGTGCGGTGTTTCTTCAGAAAGGATCATTGGCCCATTTTTTTTTGAAAATGAACAAGGTGTCGCCATTTCCGTCAATGGTGATCGATATCGGGCCATGTTGCAAAATTTTGTAAGGCCAGCCGTGGAAAACCATCCGCAAATATGGTTCCAACAGGATGGAGCCACAGCGCACACTGCGAGGGCCACAATGACTCTTTTACGCGACATGTTTGGTGAAAGAATAATTTCTCGTAACAGCAATTTTAATTGGCCTCCGCGGTCCCCGGATTTAACCGCTCCAGACTGTTTTCTTTGGGGCTATTTAAAAGGAAAAGTTTATGTTAATAAGCCTAGGACTATTGAGGAGTTAAAAACCAATATTCGAGAAGAAATTAACAACATACCACCGGAAGTTTTGCGAAAGGTCATGGAAAATGTGTTGGAAAGAGCACATTTGTGCGAAGCAGAATATGGCCACCACTTGCGGGATATCATTTTTAATAACTAATCCAAAAATATTCCCCATAAATTTAATGTATTTGAAAAAAAAAAAAATTAAAAAAAATATCTCTTAAATAAAAAGTTATAAGCAATTCACACCACTTCGGTCTTTCTGGGCCACCCTGTACAATCCGCAATTCTCAACAAAATTTGATAAAAATCGGCTCACTTCTATTGATTTAAGAAACGGGTCTACTAAGTTTGGTTGAAATCAGTAGACTCCTTGGGTACCTGCCATGGGCCCCCATTTTTCACTAATTTTTTAGTGCAATTCTCAACTTTAAAAATTCGGCACACGTTATTAATTGATCCATGAAAAAGTAATACTAATTTTGTTTGAGATTCCTTTACTCTTGGACCCCAATTGTTAACTTATTTTTGTTCTCAACTAAATAAGCCTTAGACTTACACTTAAATGCAATTTGATTTTTAAGTTAAGCCTAAACGACTTTAACACTTTTTGCTTAAATTATGCGTAACCATTAACAATTTTTTTTAGAAAATTTTTAACTTTGTTCTGCGATCGGTAAATTTCGGTCAATATAAAAAAGAGACTTTCGGCTTTCACGTAATAATAGTGGGGCCACCAAGCAAAACCGAGCCAACTTAGTTTTTGTCTAAAGAAGAACGAAATCACTGTATCTCTACCAAATACAGTGATTTCGTTTTTCTTTAGACAAAAAGTAAGTTGGCTCGGTTTTGCTTTTTGGATTTCATGATATCTCCTAAACTATATACGAGATTAAGTTATTTTTCTTCTACAGACTAAAACCAATACTCTGTATCTTAACTAAATCGACATCAAGAGTAAAGCTGTGAAACTATATTCGATGCATGAGCCAACGCGATTGATGCACTTGAGCATTGTCGCAACATGGGATGTGTTTCACTTTTCTATCTCCACTACAGTGGCAAGTGCTCTGATGAAATTAGTGATATTGTTTCAAAAAGATGCACAATTTTTATGTAATACTCGTACTTTTGTTAGAACACATTCTTTTGTGGTCCACTGGCCAGTAGATCATAGAACCCACTACAGGGAAACTTTATTCTTTAGACTAACTGTTCGTATGTGGAATTCGTATGAGCGGGTAATGTATTTGCATCATCCTAAAACGTATGAGTCATCCTAAAATTGCTGATTCATCCTAAAACTGCTACCTCATTCTAAACCTACTGAGTCATTTTAAAACTTCTAAGTCACCCCAAAACTGCTTCTTCTTCTTCTTCTGTTATCCTTGACTCCCAGTGGAGCATAGGGCCTCAACCGTCCTTTTATATCGAACTCTATTGCGAGATGTTAGGCATACATCATTCCATGAAAAGTTTGCTACTTGTAACTCCGCATCAATTGACCTTCTCCACGTTCTAGCAGGTGCACCAACACGACGGCCGCTTCCTTGTGGATTCCAACGAAGCGCTTGTCGAGCAATGTTGGTATTTGGCCTTCGAAGTGTGTGGCCTATCCATCGCCATTTCCGTTGACATACCTCTATAGAAGAAGGGATTTGGTTTGTAGCGTTTAGTAGATCTTCATTTCTTATGCGATTTAGCCACCATATATTAGGGATTTGCCGCAAGCATTTGTTTGCAAAGGTTTGTATGCGCTTATCGATGGCATTTGTGCGTTTCCAAGTTTCGCAGCCGTAATACAAGATGGACTTCGTAACTTAGTTGTTGTTGATATTTGCCGAGATTTTCATATAGTTCGGTGAATGCCGAATGCAGATTTTGGCTTATTAATATGCGATTCAATATCCTCGTCGGCGCCACCTTTTGTAGATACCAAACTACCAAGATAATTAAAGGTACCTACACATCCACTACCCTCGTTATCCACATTGATGTGTGGCAACGGGTTTGCGCCATAGCCTCCAGGCATAATCTTTGTCTTGGAAATATTGATTTCCAGCCCAGCTGCCCGAGATTCAACAGTAATCGCGCTAGTGTTTTCTTGAAGGTGGACTGAGTTTTGGCTTAGAAGACATACGTCATCGGCGTATTGCAAGTCCTCGAGTTGTTTAAAGGGTGTCCATTGGATACCACGTCTACCATTCAGTGCCGCGTGCATTATATTGTCGATGACAAAGATAAAAAGTATGGGTGATAAGATACATCCTTGTCTTACTCCAGTAGTAACTTCGAACGGACTAGATAATTTACCTTTATGTAGAACCCGACATTTAATGTCCACGTACATTGCCCGAATTAAGTTCAGAATTTTTGTTGGCATGTTACGGTTTTCTAAAATTCTCCACAGACAGCTCCTATTCACATTGTCGAAGACCTTCATAAAGTCGATAAACGCTGGGGTGCGGAATTCATTACATTGTTCCAGTACTATTCTTACTGTGTTGATTAGATCAACACAAGATCTATTCTCTCGGAACCCAAACTGATTTTCGCGGAGTGTTTCAGAAACTGCGTCAGACGTTCTATTCAAAATTACTCGACTTAGTATTTTGCTCGGTATTGGAAGAAGTGTTATTCCCCTGTAGTTATTGCAGTCTTTGGATTCACCCTTATTTTGGTATTTTGACTAGTATACCTTCATTGGGTTGTCAGAGCTTCCTCCTCACATATTTTACGTACAAATGGGTGCCACAGTCTCGTCGTCATGAAAGCATCTTTGCTGATATATTGTCATTGTTCGGGGCCTTGTTGCGCTTGAGGCTTTTAATGGCATTCTTTACTTCTTGTACTGTTGGTGGGCTGTCTGAAATTCCATTGAATAAACAGTCATGGTTGGTTTCATTTTGCACTTCCGTCAGCGCTTCTAATCCAATGGGATTGTTTAATGTTGACTAGAAGTGTTCCATCCATCGTATTAATTGTTCATCCGGGGTTGAGAGAAGTGAACGCTACTAATCAGAATGGGACTATTGGTGCAGGTAGTTTTGCCACACAATGCCCTTGATATATTGTATAAGGTCCTCATGTCGCCTTTTTTTGCAGCTGACTCAGCTTGGCTTGCGTGCTCATCTACCCACATTCTTTTGGCCCTCCTTGCAGACCTTTTTATTCTATTGGATAGGTCACGGTATATTGTACCAAATCCCATCCACGTTTGAATTTAAAATTGTATTTTTTATGGTTTTACGATGTTCAACTAGGTCCCATGTTGCTTGGGTGAGCCAGACTTACCTTTTGTGGTCTTTAAAACCTAACATTTGTTAACCAACCTCATTGTATGTCTGAGTGATACACCTTCCGATTTCGTTTATATTTGAGCCGTTGTTGTTTAAAATATCTGGAAGCCGATTCCTTATGGATGTAATATAGGTATTTCGATGTCGCTCTGATTCCAGTTTTCCAACATCAATTTTCCGATCGGCTTTTGCCGTTTCAGACCTCAGAGCCGTTACTTTCAGTCGAACTTTAGATATAACTAAGTGGTGGTCGCTGTTTATATCTGCTCCGCGCCTCGAGCGTACATCAAGTAAAGATGATCGCCACTTTGAGTTGTGATCAATTTGGTTCTTGGTGACACCGTTCGGCGATATCCAAGTTATTTTATGGTGGAGCTTATGAGGAAAAATTGTGCCACCTACAACCAGTTTCCTTTCACAGCATAGTTCGATTAATCTTTCTCCGTTGTCGTTTCTTACTCCGACACCGTGCTTACCAATGTAGTGTTCCAAACCGGTGTTGTTTGAGTCAACTTTGGCGTTAAAGTCGTCCAGTATCATAGTAATATCACAATATATGTACATTACTGTTCATCCAACTGCTTAATACATCGTAAAATTCGTCTTTGTCGTTTTCAGATTGGATTTCAGTAGGAGCGTACACATTGATGATTATCATATAACGAGCTTTAGTCTTAAGTTTTATTGCCATTAGCCTTTTGTTGATAATAGCTTTAGCTATTATTTTAGTCATCAGAAAGAACACACCCCTACTATGCTCATCACCCTCCGGGCGACCGGAGTAATGAAACACAGTATTTTCGTTCCGAACTTCCCCTTGTCCTGTCCATATAGCTTCTTGCACCGCCAGCAAATCAATTTTATAACCCAACATTTCACGCCTTAGTTGTTCTAGTTTCCCAGTTTCGTATAGAGTGCGTACGTTCCATGTCGCAAACTTTAAACTTTCTTTCATGCCTATATTAGTTTTTATAGTTCGATTTCTTTGGATAGAATTGGTTTCATTCATCATTGCATTGATTCGGCACCTCCAAAATCCTTGTGCCAGCTGCCGTAGCAGGGGGATTTCTCGCTTGATTACCCCTTGGAGTAGTATATTCTATAAAGTTGTTTCTTTCCATGCTTAAAACATCATCGTAAGTGCTAAGTCGATGGATGATGAGTCCAAAGACAAGAGCCACTTTTGTAAAGCGGACCGCTCGATCCGAGACAGACGCCCGCTTGCAGCCGCAACTAACATATTGAACAGACGCTACAGTTTTGTACTTTACCAAGTACAATTATCTTAGACCCTTAGACCAATTAAGTCGGAATAGCTCGAAGATAACTCCCCCTCACGTTAGCCTTGACCTAGAATCCCACTCGGATTGTTTACAGCATCTTCAACTAGTTTGCTCAGGTTTCCATGATGTACCACGAGGACGTGTGAGTGAGTGAAGCTATAATCAAAAGCGAACCGATTTCGCCCAACTTTAATAACGAACATTTTTTAAAAATCAGAAAAAATTATGTTTTTTTTTTGCTCTAGCTCTTTTAGTTTAGGCGTTATCGTGCCTATTCATTTCAATATTTTTCCTGTTTCCGTAAGTTGTTTATGTGGATGCTATAGGCAGTTGTGAACCGATTTCAATATGTACTAAAATTTTAAAAGAAATGAGGAATATTCTTGCCAAATTTTGTTGACTTAGATCTTTCCGTTCAGGCCCTATCAACAGAAAGACCATCAGTCCTTTGTCCAAGAATTTCATAAGATTCAGAATAAGAAATTACATACGCAATAACAATCTTGGTATTTTTTTTAATGATGGGTAAAAAAAAAGTTGTTATATACGAATGATGACCGATTGTTCTTTGTACAAAATTAGGTGGCCATAGCTGTCATAGTTTATAATTTGTTAGCGTTTAACAAGCGTTTCGGGTGTGGTTTTCATATTAAAGTAGGCCGATATACATATATGAAAATGGACTGATTCCTAAATAAATATATATATTGCCCAATAGTTGCATAAACCTTCTCAGGTTTAAATTAAGTCGTCAAAGCTATTAAATTTGAATAAATTAATTATAAAAGTAATTCCCGAGGCGGGGTTATATGGAAGCTATAACTGAATGCAAACTAATTTCACCCATTTTCAATATAAAACTTTTTTGAAAATATCAGAAATACTATTGTTAAATTTTGTGTAAAATGTTTTATATGGGAGCTATGGTTAAATGTGAACCGATTGGCATGAAATTCAAATCATGCAAAAGTTACAACAGAATGACAATCTCAATATACCCCTTATTCTTAGGTATAAAAAAAGCTGGATAGGGTCAGGGGGAACTTTGTCTCCAATATTTAAAAACAATATGTATAATCTAAAATGTAATGATGTTGTATGAAAAACATAATCTGCAAGATCATTAAGAAGCGGGGGAGTATTAGGTAATTTATGTAATAAATGTAATTGTTATAAAAACCTGGCAACGTCTGGTTTAAATATTTTGTTAAACTATAAATTTAAGTAATTAGTTTTCTTAAAAGATTATATCTAGTAAATAATTTTCTTTTTTCGTCACCGTGTAGTTTATTGAGGAAAAGAACGTCATTATTTTACCGGAGGCTAATTTATTAATGTCAATATTTTGAACTTTGAACTTACAAAATTCTTAGTATTAAAACTAACATTCAAGTGTTAACTCAATTTAGAAGACACTTCTAGAATAAATGGCAAAATTTATCTATTTATGGATGGGTCTTCTATTTCTGGGCAAGCAAAATTTAGCTGACTCCAATTTGATAAAATTAATTAATGACTTGAACCAACAACTTAAAATCGAGTGGAATATTGTTATAATGGAACCTTTAGAGGATAATCTAGAAATAGAAGATTTCTTAAAGAATAATAAAAAATCGATAGTTTTGAAATCTTTCAAAACGATTAAGGAAAATGAAAGGGACTTATATAATTTATTTGAAAATGAAAGAGACTTATATAATTTATTTGGAAATAATGTAATGACTATAGTTTTCCTGGGCAAAAGGGAAATGGATTTAAAAGTTGTATTCAAAACTTTAATAAAGACATTGAAACTGATACATTTTACCCCGATATTATGGGTTATAGATACCGATAAGGAGGATGGGCTATATATAAAGCAAATATCTGAACTATGCTGGAATTATGGCTTTATACGAGTTTTATTTCACTATAATACAAATATTTATACCTATGAACCTCTGCCACTTTTGAGAGTACTTAAACTGGTTGATCTAACAGAGTTTGTTCGCCAAAGAGATATAACGAATTTCCATAAATATCCCTTGAGATTTCCCATAATCTCCAGTTCACCGCGATGCTATCGCTATAAAAATAATCAGGGTCATTATGTCTATGCTGGCTACTTTTATGAAATTTTAATGACTTTTATAAATCAATATAATTTTACATTCACCGAATATCCAAATGATTACGAACGCGATCAAAAAGACATTCTTTTACAAGATTTGGCGGCAAGAAAAATCGATGTTGTGCCATTCTTGGCCTATCATAACCGAAACTATGGAGCCTCTGATGTTTTGTGGATAGCCGACGCCGTCATAATGGTACCCAATGCTAAGCCCATACCAAAATATCAATATTTTCAAAAACCTTTTGAACGAAAGTTATGGCTTATCTATCTCATTTCGATACTATTTATCTCAATTCTCCTGTATTTTGTGATGTACAGCATCAGGTTAAGAATGGACTTAACCAAATCATTGCTCTATGTTCTCAGCCTATCCATATATCAAAATCATCTAACAGTCTTTAAGAAATCCAATCTCTCCAGTAATACTCTGTACATTTTCCTGTTTCTGTTTGGCTTTATAATGGTTCAAATGTATCTCTGCAAATTGTCCAGCATGTTAGTGTTAACGCTTTACGAGCCCCAAATCACTTCATTCGAAGATCTTATGAATACAAATCTGCAAATGTTTATACCCCTAAGAGATCTACAACATTTTCTAACGGCCTCTAACTCGCCTTCGCCTCTAGCCGAACGTGTTATACTCAGCGATAATATCGAAGTGGATAATAAACGTCGCAGTCTAGATCCTCGGTATTTTCATATGGGCTTTGAGGATAAAATCAAGTTTTATCTTTTACAGCAAAAGTTTCTCAAGGTACCTTTGGTTCAGCTTTTAAATCCTATCATCTTGAGTGAACCCATCTTTTTCGCTGTGCGTCACAATTTACCTTTTATTCAGTTATTCAATCGCTACTTAAAATATTTAACCGATTCGGGTTTGATGCAAAAGATTTTGGACCATATCGAATGGGATGGCATACAGAGTGGAGAGATTTCTTATTTTAAAAATGAGGAAAGTAGCAGCTATCTTTTGACCTTGGAGTATTTTTATTCGCCCCTGATTTTGTATATTTGTGGAGCGTTTTTGGCAGTTGTGGTATTTTTAATGGAAATTCTTTATTGTAAATTTAAGGGAAAATTGTTTAACGATAATACAAAAATTGTTGCATGAATTTAGATATTAAGTTGTTTTAATTATAATAATCTAAATATATTTAATTGTTTTCTGAAAATAAGTTTAGTAACAAAAATACATTCTAATAATTTCTTAACAAAAAATGTCTAAATTTTATTTTTTATATTTTCATACAGTAAATTACAGTTTGAATCTTAAAATTTAGAGGGCCATTAGAGGCAGTCCAGACCAAATCAACCCTACTTTCGATACCCAACCGTATAAAGTGATTACGAACTTTTCTATAGAAAAGCTTTTGATATAAAAATTTTCTATAGAAAATTTTTTTTATCAAAAATTTTTTATAGAAAATTTATTGTACTCATTAATCCTGATGATGCTATCCAACAGATAGCGCAATATCGATAAATAATTAAATAAATATATTTAATTAAAAAAAAAAAACAACTAGAAGACCTCAAGCTTGAAAAAATCTTTTATTTTTGCGAAAAAGGAAATAGGTCGAAGAAAAAGAAATATATAGAGAAAATTTTTTTATCATAAATTTTTCTAAAGAAAATTTTTTTATCAAAACTGTTCCTATAGAAAATTTTTTTATCAAAAATTTTTCTAAAGAAAATTTTTTTATCAAAAATTTTTTTATAGAAAATTTTTTTATCAACAATTTTTCTATAGAAAATTTTTTTTATCAAAAATTGTTCTATAGAAAAATTGTTCATCAAAATTTTTTCCATAGAAAAGTTTTTGCTAAAAAATTTTTCTATAGAAAATTTTTTTATCAAAAATTTTTCTATAAAAATCTTTTTATCAAAAATTTTTCTTTAAAAATCTTTTCATCAAAAATTTTTCTATAGAAAATTTTTTTATCAAAAATTTTTCTATAAAAAATTTTTTTATCAAAAATTTTTCTATAGAAATTTTTTTTATCAGAAATTTTTTTATACAAAATTTTTTTATCAAAAATTTTTCTATAGAAAATTTTTTTATCAAAAATTTTTCTATAGAAAATTTTTTGTCAAAAATTTTTCTATAGAAAATTTTTTTATCAAAAATTTTTCTATAGAAAATTTTTTTATCAAAAATTTTTTTATACAAAATTTTTTTATCAAAAATTTTTCTATAGAAAATTTTTTGTCAAAAATTTTTCTTTTTCCATAGAAAAGTTTTTGCTAAAAAATTTTTCTATAGAAAATTTTTTTATCAAAAATTTTTCTATAAAAATCTTTTTATCAAAAATTTTTCTTTAAAAATCTTTTCATCAAAAATTTTTCTATAGAAAATTTTTTTATCAAAAATTTTTCTATAAAAAATTTTTTTATCAAAAATTTTTCTATAGAAATTTTTTTTATCAGAAATTTTTTTATACAAAATTTTTTTATCAAAAATTTTTCTATAGAAAATTTTTTTATCAAAAATTTTTCTATAGAAAATTTTTTGTCAAAAATTTTTCTATAGAAAATTTTTTTATCAAAAATTTTTCTATAGAAAATTTTTTTATCAAAAATTTTTTTATACAAAATTTTTTTATCAAAAATTTTTCTATAGAAAATTTTTTGTCAAAAATTTTTCTATAGAAAATTTTTTTATCAAAAATTTTTCGATAGAAAATTTTGTTATCAAAAATTTTTCTTTAGAAAATTTTTTTATCAAAAATTTTTTTATACAAAATTTTTTTATCAAAAATTTTTCTATAGAAAATTTTTTGTCAAAAATTTTTCTATAGAAAATTTTTTTATCAAAAATTTTTCGATAGAAAATTTTTTTATCAAAAATTTTTCTTTAGAAAATTTTTTTATCAATAATTTTTCTATAGAAAATTTTTTTATCAAAAATTTTTTGTTCAGTCGATAATCTACGCTTTTACTTTTGGTTTATGAACATAATTCTTAATAGTTATGTTTGTAAATTTAGTAATAATGCGAGGTTTTCGATCTGTCTAAATTGGGGATAATCCTCCTGAAGAGATGGCTTAACCAACCATCGAAACGCGTCGAGGAATTTGGTTTCTCCGCAAACATTTTTTGGCTTTTTATCAATAAATTGATCTGTTACATTAATAAATAAATGTAACAGGTTTGGGATCAAATGCAAATACACTTCTTTTTGAATAATATTTACATCCCGACTAATTTGTTATTTTTTGAAAAAATTTTTCTATAGAAAATTTTTTTTATCAAAATCGAAAATTTTCAATGGAAAATTTTTTCAATGGAAAATTTTTTACCAAAAATTTTCCTATAGAAAATTTTTTTATCAAAAATTTTTCTATAGAAAATTTTTTTATCAAAAAATTTTCTATAGAAAATTTTTTTATCAAAAATTTTTCTATAGAAAATTTTTTTATCAAAAATTTTTCCATAGAAAATTTTTTTATCAAAAATTTTTCTATAGAAAATTTTTTTATCAAAAATTTTTCTATAGAAAATTTTTTTATCAAAAATTTTTCTATAGAAAATTTTTTTATCAAAAATTTTTTTATAGAAAATTGTTTTATCAAAAATTTTCCTATACAAAATTTTTTTTATCAAAAATTTTTCTGTTGAAAATTTTTTCATCAAAAATTTTTCTATAGAATTTTTTTTATCAAACATTTTTCTTTAGAAGATTTGAAAATTTTTTGATATAAAAATATTTTAATTGGAATTTTTTTACAAAAAAATCTCATTTTAATATATTTTTATTTAAAATTTTTCGATAAAAAAATGTTTGGATCGAAAGTATCTAAACAAAATAGAAATATCTAAAATTGTTTTAATATTCACAATGTCTACAAAATTAAAAGTGTCGCACAGTGGTTTACGGACGCTTTCTGTCTGTCTATCTGTCTGTCTGTCTGTCTGTCTGTTTGTCTGTCTGTCTGTCTGTTTGTCTGTCTGTCTGTACTTCTGTCTGTCTGTCTGTCTGTCTGTCTGTCTGTCTGTCTATCTGTCTGTCTGTATTTCTGTCTGTCTGTCTGTATTTCTGTCTGTCTGTCTGTATTTCTGTCTGTCTGTCTGTCCTGTCTGTCTCTCTGTCTGTCTGTCGGCATAGCCAAATTCAATGCTTTTTCTTGTTTTATACTCAAATTTATTTACAATTTTTTCTTACAAAATATAACTCAAAAAGAAAGACAATCAGAGAACACATCAAGCCCGCAGTCAGCAAAACAAAGGCTACAAACAAATAGGCCAATCCTAAGGAATGATGCACAGCCGGTTCCTCAAAAAATCTTAATACACCACCAATAATACCATCCCATTTAGCATCATTCCGAAGTTTTATGTACAAACCACTCTCTCGAACATACAACAAATAACGATTGAACTGTTGCATAAATGGGGAATTATGGGTCATGGCAAAGAAAAATGGACGAAGATAGAGATGTTGCTTGAGGGCTGTGGCAAATGGACGGGCTAAAAACTTTTGCTGATATAAGTAAAAATTGGCCAAATCATGAGGTCCAGTGTAGAAATATTCTTTTACTGAGATATTAGAGCGTAGACGAACAAATTCCCGTATAGTATCAGCGGTGATCAAACGTTGCTTTATATAATCAGGAACTGCCTTCATGCTTAAGGTTTCGTTAATATCATTAATAGATTCCATAATTTTCAAGTCAGTTTTCCTAATATCCTCCAGTGATTCCAAGGCAGGTTCATAAACTTTGGCTGTTAACATACTGGAAAGATTACAGTTATGTAAATTGGTTAATAGAAAACCTGATAAAAGGGGCATAAAGTGTAGGATGAAGCTTAGAAATGAACGTCTTTCCTGGTATCTTCGAGGTAGATTTGTTAAAGTTGCAAAAGCATCCATAAAGGCATTGGCCACAAGCCATTTATAGGTCACAAACCTATAAATTAATGCTATTACTAGGGAAAGTAAAGCAAAGGACGTTAAACACATAAGCCATACATTAGCATCGAATGTGATCAGTAGATACCAACTTTTCGGTATTTCCATAGGAGTTGAACATATCACTACTACTTTTGACAAGTGAAATATGTCGCTATTCGAATAGTTTGGACTCAAGTACATGGCGGTAGGTACAATATCAAAATATAAAGTTTTAGCCAGTTTCATAACTTCGTGAGGAGTTTTGGTTCCTTTCACTGTCACTGGAACAATATAAGCCTTTCCATTATATTGCTGAATAAATATCTGGATAGCTTTAAACCAATATCCAGTCAAGACCAAATCGCCTTTACGATTGTGATAGCTAAAGCAGTGAGGAGGACGTTCTCGAAATGGCACTACAATTTTGTGACCTTGAAAGTTCATCAAATGTGTTTTATCCTTATAGGTATCCATATTATATATTTGCACCTGCTGTACTTTAGGAAATGGATGATAGCTATATAGTAGGCCTTGAGTCCATATTAAAACATTGATAAAACCTTTTTCTCGACACAATTTAAATATAAGCAAATTGTCCTCATTATCTTGATTATGGTCTTTAATAAACATAATTTCCGTCCATTGTAGTTTCCACAACAAACGATCCATAAATTTGATAGTGTCATTTAAGGTAACAATTCCATTTAACCACACAATAACCCAGACATTTTTTGTTTGTTTTTCGTATATCGGAGTAATGTTGGTATTAATATTATTATAGACTATTAAAGGTTTTTGGTTTGATGTTAAAAATGTTTGATAATTTTCACTACTGGAGCAGTTGAAATTAATTAAAACGTTTAGTTCCATTTGAAATGTCAAGTTTATTTCATCGATTACCTTTCCCAAGGGTATCTGGGCCTGAGAGCAGCTTAAGATGTTACTTAAAATAACTAGAATTTTTATTATAACTGAATGTTCCATTTTCTTTTATTTTCCAAACTTTTCAGTACAAATCCCTTTTACGTACTAACAAAAAGATTTCAGATTTCTTTGTTCTATTTTTCGGGTTCTTAAGAAAATTAATTTGTTAATTAAAAAATTGAGGTAATTAAGTTCTGCATATAATTATTTGCTGTTATTTAATTTAATTCTGAAGGTGTTATTATAAAAGGCTTAAGTAATATTTTAGGTAACTCTAGTCTACAAAATTTAACTTATATAGGAGATAGGGTCATATGTTGACCTATCTCTAGAAACTTAATTACAGAACTTATTTACAGTACACCTGTAGCTCCGTTTACGAGAATTCGAATTAACTCGGTTTTGAAAATAAAACATAAATATTGATATTTGAGGCAAATCAAAAATTTTCTAACACGTATTCAACCACACCATTTCCAAATTCGATGAAATTTTCCGAATAAAAATTTTTATAGACAATTTTCGGTAAAAAAAAAAATTTTATAGAAAATTTTTTTAAACAAAATATTTGATAAAAAGAAATTTCTTTAGAAAATTTCCGGTAAAAAATATTTTATAGAAAATATTGGTAAAAAAAAATTTTATAGAAAATTTCGGTAACAAAAAATTTTATAGAAAATTTCGGTAACAAAAATTTTTTGTATGAAAAATTTTTTGTAGAAAATTTACGGTATACAAATTTTTTATAGAAAATTTTCGGTACAAAAATTTGTCATAGAATATTTTTTATAGAAAATTTTCGGTAGAAAACTTTTTTATAGAAAATTTTTGGTATTATTTATTTTTTCGAAAATTTTTGGTATAAACAATTTTCCTAGAAAATTTTGGGTATACAATTTTTCTATAGAAAATTTTCGGTACAAAACTTTTTTGTAAACATTTTACGGTATACAATTTTTTATAGAAAATTTTTGGTAGAAAAAATTTTTATAGAATATTTTTGGTATAAAAAATTTTTATAGAAAATTTTCGGTATTAAAATTTTTTACAGAAAATTTTCGGTATAAAAATTTTTTGTAGAAAATTTTCGGTATAAAAATTTTTTATAGAAAATTTTCGGTATAAATTTTTTTTTTATAGAAAATTTTCGATATGAAAATTTTTTATAGAAAATTTTCGGTATAAAAATTTTTTTATAGAAAATTTTCGGTATAAAAATTTTGTATAGAAAATTTTTGGAAAATTTTTTTATAGAAAATTTTCGGTACAAAAATTTGTTATAGAATATTTTTTATAGAAAATTTTTAGTATAAAATTTTTTATAGAAAATTTTAGGTAGAAACATTTTTTATAGAGAATTTTAAGTAGAAAAACTTTTTGTAGAAAATTTTCGGTACAAAAATTTGTTATAGAAAATTTTTAGTATAACATTTTTTATAGAAAATTGTAGGTATAAAAATTTTTTTATAAAAAATTTTGTGTATAAATTATTTTTTTATAGAAAACTTTCAGTATAAACATTTTTTATAGAAAAATTTTCTTATAAAGATTTTCTATAGAAAAAAATACAAATTTTGAATAAAAAATTTTATGTATAAAAATGTTTTTTTATATAATTTTTTTTTAAAAAAATGTTTGGCACACAAACTTTTTATAGAAAATTTTCGGTAGAAAAATTTTTTATAGAAAATTTTTGGTATAATTTTTTTTTTTAATTTTTGGTATAAACTTTTTTAAAGAAAATTTTGGGTATACAATTTTTCTATAAAAAATTTTCAGTACAAACATTTTTATAAACATTTTTTGGTATAAAACTTTTTATAGAAAATTTTTGGTAGAAAAAATTTTTTTAGAATATTTTTGGTATAAAACTTTTTTATAGAAAATTTTCCGTATGAAAATTTTTTATAGAAAATTTTCGGTATGAAAATTTTTTATAGAAAATTTTTGGTATAAAAATTTTTCATAGAAAATTTTTGGTATACAAATTTTTTATAGAAAATTTTCGGTATACAAATTTTTTATAGAAAATTTTCGGTATAATTTTTTTTTATTAATTTTCGATATTAAAAATTTTTTTATAGACATTTTTGAGTACAAAATTTTTCTATAGAAAAACTTCGGCATAAAATTTTTCTTTAGAAAATTTTGGGTATAATATTTTTCTATAGAAAATTTTCCTTATAAACATATTTATAGAAAATTTTCGTTGTAAAATTTTTTTTATAAACAATTTTATTTAAAACATTTTATAGAAAATTTTGGGTACAAAATTTTTTTAAAGAAAATTTTTGGTGCACATATTTTTTATATAAAATTTTCGGTATAAAAATTTTTTATAGAAAATTTTTGGCATAAAAATTTTTTAAAGAAAATTTTCGGTATGAAAATTTTTTATAGAAAATTTTCGGTTAAAATATTTTTTATAGAAAATTTTCGGTTTAAACATTTTTTATAGAAAATTTTGGATATAAAAATTTTTTATAGAAAATTTTCGGTATACAAATTTTTATACCCTTCACCAATAGGTGAAAGGGTATTATAAGTTTGTGATTCCGTTTGTAATTTTTTTATTAGTGATCGTAGACCCCATAAAAATTATACCGATCGACTCAGAATCGGGAGGAGAATCGATTAAGCAATGTCCGTCTGTCTATCTGTCTGTCTGTCCGTCCGTCTGTCTGTCTGTCTGTTGAAATCAAGTTTCTGAAGCCCCTGGAGGATGGACTTACATAAATTATATATCAGATTTTAGGAAATTCTCCCGCAATGAACGCTATTAAATTTTATTAAAATCGGTTTATAAACACCGAAAATATCGAAAAAATACCAAAAATTAGACGAAAATTTTAAAATTTTTGATTGAAACACACTTTTAACCCTCTGCAGCTGACGTGTAGTCTACCAGACACCCAAAAATAAAAAAAAAGTTTTAACGCCGTTATTTTACAAGCATCGGCTCTGGTGTTCTCAGTACCTTTTTATTACATAATTATACACTTGCTAGTGTTACAAAAGAGGTTATGGTACAAGCACGTGCTTGTTTATTTAAAAAAGTGTCTATTAGTCAACCACGTCAGCGTTCAACTTGGAATAGCTTTTAATTTAACCACTGAATTTATTTTCTTTTATATTGTTATGTTTTGTTTAAATGTTAATAAAAAACAAAAAAAAAAAAAATTTGTCAAAAAATTAAACGAGTTTTTTTTTATTAATTTTTTTTGTAACATGTATATTTTTAGGTCAGTATTGAACGATATAAATAATTGCTGTATAACATGAATTGAATCATTGATTTTGAAAATTATAATAATTAGTAGTGACCTAAGTATCTTACCTTTAATTATAGATAATATTACAATTCCTATAAAATAGAACTTGGAATGTATAAATATTTAAAATGGTGTCTACTGTTCTACCACGTCAGTCGAATAGTGAAAAAATTTCACGTCAGTTGCAGAGGGTTAAATAACAAGAGAAAAAAGATACTCCTGGTGTACATGTGATAATATATTATATATCAGATTGTAGGAAATAGTTCCCCAAAGCACTCTGTAAAATTTTATCAAAATCGGTCCATAAACAACTGAGATATCGCCAAAACACTGAGTTTGATGTATCGCAAAATGCCCAAAGTTCGCATTAGAGAATGTTTGTTGAAAAAATGAAATGCAGAAATAGGAATAACCATCCTCCTTTAGCACGGACCTACATAAATTTTATATCAGATTTTAGGAAGTTCCCCAGCCAAGCACGTTATTAAATTTTATTAAAAGCGGTCCATAAACAATTGAGTTATCGCCATAACACTACATTTGATGTACAGCAAATTGCCCAAAGTACGTGTCTAAGAAATTTTGTTGACATTTTGTAAGTATTATTTTGGCGATATCTCAGGTGTTTATGGACCGATTGTGATGAAATTTGACATCGTTCTTTGTGTGAGGATTTTCTAAAATCTGATGTATAAACTCTATAAATCTGATTATGAATACCATTCAAATTGTACCGATCGACTCAGAATCGGCAGGAGAATCGATTTCGCGACGTCTGCCCGTCTGTTTGTTTGTCTGTCCGTCCGTCTGTTTGTCTGTCCGCCTGTTTGTTTGTCCGTCCGTCCGTCTGTTTTTTTGTCCGTCCGTCTACCTGTCTGTAATTTTTTCTGTTGTAGTCAAGTTTTTGGAGTTCCTGTTTTGTCGATATCTCAGGTGTTTATTTTGATGAATTTTAATAGCGTCCTTCGCAGGAGATTACCTAAATCCTGATGCATTCGGTAATTTGTGGTAGATATATTTTAGCGTTTAAGCGATGGTGTTTTGATCGACAATGATAAAATTCAGGGTGGGACAATTAGGGAGCTCCACAAATCTGGTTTTAGCAGACAGACACACTAGATTTATCTTAATTTTGTGTCTGACTTTTGAACATTATGATAACATTTGAGAATGTATTATATATCAAATTATAGGTAATCTTCCTAGGAAGTACAAAAATGCAGCTAATTACATGATATCCGTTCAAAACCTACATATGTATGTAAGTATCTCACATATCAACGAAAATTTAAATTTTTGAATTGCAATTGGGAGAAATCCGTTCACGTTTGACAATTGATCCCGTATAACTTCGCCTAAGATACGATGATGACATTTAGTATAAAGACGTTGTACAATATTGATATTCAGGGCGATAGCGCCTAAAATAAACTTTCTAGAGGGACAACATTTGACAAAAGTATTTCTGATCTCTTGAAAAGTTCGATATTGAAAATGGGCGAGCTCTATTCACATTTAGTGAAATCTCCCATATAACCCCGACCGGGAATCGATTTAATGCTGATAAATTAAATCACATTAAAATTGCATAAGGAACTAGACCACAACTTTCCAAACATCCATCGGACAGATCGAAAGAACAATACATCCCAAATATTATTGATAAAGTGTTCATTTTAATTAATTAACTAACTTCAGATAAATAAGTAAATCTTTAATAACTTTTCCGACAAAGCTGATATCCATCCATTCAAAAGCTATATATTTCACGTATGTATCTAAAACTAAGAGTGTATACCCTTTAATTTTAAGGCTTATCATTGTTAAAGCTTTGACCTAAATCAGTCCGCTAACTTCAGAGTTTTACATAACTAATCAAGAACTTTTACTAGTTGAATAATTCGTACGAATTAAAGTGCACAACACTCATTGGGCACAGTGTTTTTGGGTTGCATGCCAGAATACCTAAACTTCATCAAATCGATGTGCTATTGCAAATGTAAGGGCATCTACATTTTGAAGCATCTTTTCTGCATGGTTTATCTGGTCTATCGAACTTTATTAAATGTTCGTAAAATATGTGTCTATTTTATTTCGAAGCTACTGGCTGGCTTAAATATGCATTCTCTACTTGTAGTCTAGTAATCATTATCTTTCACAAAGGGACCACTTAAAAACCCAAGTGAAGCTTCCCTAGACATCAGCCACCTGCCCAACCTAACCTTTGGGTGCATAACTATTCTAGATAATGACGCCACCGAAAAGCTTTTCTTTTTCCGACTCTTAATTTTAAAGACTCTTTGCATATAATACTAGTATAACCAATTTTTGCGTGGAATTACATTAAGTACTTTTGGAACACCATTGGTGAAGGGTATCCAAGATTCGGCAAAGCCGAATATACCACTCTTACTTGTTTATAGAAAATTTTTGGAATAATTTTTTTTTAGAAAATTTTTGGAATATTTTTTTTTTTTAGAAAATTTTCGGTATGAAAATTTTTAATAAAAAATTTTGGGTATAAATATAATATGGTTAATTTTTTCATAAACACAAATACGCGATTTTGACAGTTTTAAAGTTTTGTCCTTGGTTTAACATTTTTCGGATTTGCCCATATATGTATAGTTTTTTATACAGCAAAATGGTACTTTTTCTTAAGGTCGGTTTTATGACTCACTTTAAATTTTTAGTTAATTTGTTAAACAATTATCAACAATTTAAAATTTTTTGATCGGCATGTGAAAATTCACAGATGGGATTACAATATGCAAAAATAGTCAAGTTGATATCTTATATGGTTTCGCAGTACCCACGATTTAAAATTGAAAATTTTCCAGAAAAGGTAAATTTATTTTAAATAATTTGTGTGGTTTAAAAATTTACTACTGAATATTTTTGTTCAGTCCATTAAGAATGTGTACTAAAACTGAAATTGGTTTAGCTTAACGCTTTTTTCAAAGGGGTTAAAGTTCAATATTTGTATTTTTCAGCGCAAAATAATGGAATTCTATGAATTTAGTGCCGGATTTTGATCACAATTAATAGGAGTAATTATTTTTGAAAATGAAAATCATTTTCTGTATTTTTAATAAAACTAAAATTTTTCATAATCATTACAAAATCAATATAACCTTTCTACCTAAAGCGATGAAGGCTCTTAATAGATAATATCCTTTCCATTAATATACTCAATACGAAAATGTCATAAAAGTTTCAAGTTTTTTAAACTTTTATAATAGAAACATTTATTTCTGTGGCAATATGGAAGAATGGCTTAAGTAGAAAATTGAAGTTTTGAGATATCATCAATTTTGTATAATTTTTCTTCTGCTTGATTTTTGCGAATAATTTATGAATGAATATATTGTTAACATGTTTATAAGAAAAGAAGGATTAATATATTTAAAAAAAAATATTGTCAAATTCGAGAAATTTTACATTTTTCCTACTTGAGCCCTTTTTCGACACTGAAATTTGCGTTGAAATGGACCTTAAGTAACTTTAAGCGGTTCTGTAGTTTTATGTAAACATAAGTTGTTCGAAAATAATGACTTTATTTTTCCAAGGTCAATATTTAAACAGCTTGAGTGAAGGTAAGCGAAGTCATTTTTTTATGAAAGAAAAATCTGAATGCATACACAAAAATATGTGTACATAAGTTGTTTTGATCAATGCCTAATTCAAAAAACTTAAGCTAAAAAGTAAATGTATATAACATTAATAAAAAAAATCGATTTTTTTAAAATGGTCTTAACACATTTAAGCGCCTTTGCTTTTGTAATGCAATAAACGCCTTAACTTAATTCTTTCTTATGTCGACTTAAGCTACCTCTTCATATTGCCACAGATTTATAAAATATTTTTGTTTTCTTTTTAATTTATTTACGACTTTTTCTTACACAATACAACTCAAATAAAAAGACAATCAAAGAACACATCAAACCCGCACTCAACAAAATAAAGGCCGAACATAAGTAGCCCAAACTTAGGGAATTATTCAAGTCCGTTTCCACAAAAAACTTCAGTTCGCCACCAACAATACCATCCCATTTGACATCATTTCGAAGTTTATCGAATAAACCGCTCTCTCGAACATACAACAAATAACGATTGAACTGTTGTATAAATGGGGAATTATGGGATATGGCAAAGAAATCGGGCCGATAATAGAGCGGCTGTTTGAGAACAGTAGCAAAGGGACGAGCTAAAAACTTTTGTTGATATAAGTAAAACTCGGCAAAATCATGATGTCCAGTGTAAAAGTATTGAGATATCGTTAGACTTGTGCGTAGGCGTTGATATTCTGATATACGTTCTGTAGTAACCAAACGTTGCTTGATGTAATCAGGAACTGCAGTCGTGCTGATGATACCATATTTATCATTGGCTGATTCGAGAATTTTCATATTAGTTTTTTGAAAATCATCCAGTGATTCCAGGGCAGGTTCATAAACTTTGGCCGTTAACATACTGGAGAGATTGCAGTTATGAAAATTGGTTAAGAGGAAACCTGATAAAAGTGACATAAAGTGTAAGATAAAGATTAGAAAGGAGCGTTTTTTCAGGTATCTTGGCGGAAGATTCATTAAAGTTGTAAAAGCATCCATACAGGCCTTGGCCACAAGCCATTTATGGGTCACAAACCTATAAATAACTGCTATTAGAAGAGCAAGTATACCAAAAGTCATCAAACACATAATCCACACATTAATATCGAATGTGATCAGTAGATATAAACTTCTCGGTATCTCTGCAGGCATTGAACAGATCATCACAACTGAAGATAATGAAAAGATTTCACTATGAGCAAAGATCGGGATATAGTGCATGGGTGTAGGTACGAAATCAAAATAATAAGTGGCAGCCAGTTTTCGAACTTCTTCAGGATTTTTGGTCTCATTTACAGTCAAATGAGCAATATAAGGCGTTCCATTATATTGCTTGATAAATAACTCGACTATTTTGTAGCGATATCCAGCCAATACTAGTTCGCCCTTACGATTGCTATAGCTAAAACAGTAAGGAGGAGTATGACGAAAAGGCACTATAATTTGATGACCCTGGAAATTTATCAAATGTGATTTATCTTTGTAGGTTGTGACATTTGTTAGCTGCACCTGCTGTACTTTGGGAAATGGATGATAGGTATATAGCAGGTCTTGACTCCATATTAGAACATTGATAAAACCTTTTTCACGACATAATGTAAATAACAGCAAATTGTCATTATTGTCATGATTATGGTCTTTTATAAACATGATTTCAGTCCATTTCATATTCAATAAAAGTCGATCCATAAATTTGATAGTGTCATTTAAGGTAACAATTCCATTAAGCCACACCAAGACCCAGAACTTCTTTGTTTGTTTTTCGTGTATTGGAGTAAGGCTGGTATTAATATTATTGTAGACTATTAAAGGTTTTTTGGTTGAGGTTAAAAATTGTTCATAATTTTCACTATCGGAGGAATTGAAATTAATTAAAACGTTAAGTTCCATTTGAAAAGCAAAGTTCACTTCATTGACCACCATTTTTAAAGGCATATGAGCCTTACTTTTGATTAAGAGGTTACCTAAAATAACTAAAATTTTTATTATAACCGAAATTTTCATTTTGTTTTTTTGTTTTAAGTTTTCAGTACAAATTGGTTTCCAGGACTAATGAAATGATGTCAAAGTTTTTTTGAGTTAATTTTTCGGATTTTTAATGAAATTAATTTGTTAATTAATAAATTGAGGTAATTAGGTTGCGAGTGGGTAATTTGGTATTTGTGATTTAATTAAATCTTATTTTTTATATTAAGTGAAGTAGCACTTAGGCAAATACTGCCTATTTAATTGTATATGTTATACATATAAACGAAAATGATAACCCTTTTTGGTAAGTAGAGAGGCAAAAGGTGTTAAATAAAAAAAAAAATTTAATTGTACATCATGTGTATTTTAAGACCAGTAGAGTTGCGCCATCTGTTGCTAGCTTGAGCCATTATAAAGCTTTTTGTTCTACAACCGATTTCATTTCTTTCACATTGACGATGGGTTGATGCTACTCCGATTGAGGATGCTGTGGTAATTTACAATTTTCATTGAAATTATTATTTACAGAAATCTATGTTGCCGTGACTGGAGATTGAACCCAAGCAGAATTTCATATGTTACCTTAAGCGGTCGACGTGCTTACCAACTAAGTCGCAGCAACTATAACCAATTAGAAGATGTCTGTTCGTTCTTTGCCCATCTTCCTTACTTAAATTACCTATATTTACAACCTGTGAAGGTCAAAGGCCGAGTATATTTTAGAATTCCATGCTCTTTGATGTTGTACGCATATTCTCCAATTTTATAGGCCAAGCTTTAACAAAGTTTCCACTAATTGGTCTTTTCATTGAAGTTTCGGACATCCTCTCCTACGAGTTACTTCGGGATCATTTTCGAACACTTTTCTTGCTGGACTATGGATTTTTGTGCATTCGCATGCCGCTGTCAGCGTATAATTCCTATAGCTCATGGTTCATTCCATGTTGATATTCATTGTTGACGCAAACTGGCCCAAAGTTTTTTCGTAGAATCATCCTCTCACTCCTATCTTCGACAAATCTTTCACTATGACTATCTCTGGAGAACCCCCATCTTCAGATGACGGCTGTCTGGAGGTATACACTGATGGACCGAAGTCAAAGATAGGCGTAGGGGGGTCTTCTTCATCCCACTTCTAGGGACCGAAGTCAAAGATAGGCGTAGTGGGGGCTTCTTCATCCCACTTCTAGGGATAGAAATTTGCTTTAGGCTCCCTGATCAATGTAGTGTCCTACAATCCGAGACGGCTGTCTGGAGGTATACACTGATGGACCGAAGTCAAAGATAGGCGTAGGGGGGATTCTTTATCCCACTTCTAGGGAAGGAAATTTGCTTTAGGCTCCCTGATCAATGTAGTGTCCTACAATCCGAGATAGCAGCTATTCACAAAGCGGTCAAATGGTTGAGATACCACAGAATATACGACAGAGATATTCGTTTCTGTATCGACAGTCAGGCTGCAATTAAATCCCTATCTAATGTCCATACGACATCTGTTTTTACCCGCGAATGTCGGGCATCTCTTGTCTCGAGGCGAGACATTGCAAGATCGAACTCTTCTGGGTACCCAGGCACAACAACATACCGCGGACAAACTTGCTAAATCTGCCTGCAAATCAATAATTAGGCAATTACTTTTCGCGTCAGCGCAGAGCGAGTGGTCTTCGAAAACCACTTGCTCCATATCTAGGCAAACATGGCCCACCTACAAAACTAAACGTTCAAATAGCTTGGTAACTTCACCCCGTCACAGATTCCTCAACCTTATCTCAACCCTAACAGGTCATTGCGTTTTTGGGCTACATGCCAGAATAATTAATCTTTAATTCTATGACTACTGTCGTAGTTGCCATAATATAGAATAGGAGGAGATAGTGACTCATCTTCTTTGTCACCGCCCCGCCCTCTCGACTTCAAGGGTTCTCAATCTGGGGTCACCTTTTCTGCATGATTTATCGGATCTAGCGAGTATTGACATTCGTAAAATAGGTAACACAAAGGAACCGCCTGCCTAACCTAACCTATCCTATCCTATCAAAAGCTCCAACAATAGCTTGATCTTTATCTATAACTTGATCTTTATCTATGGTATTATAAGTTTGTGCTGATGTATGTAACGCATGGAAATATTTGACTTAGACCCCTTTTAGTATACCAATAGGCTTAGAATCACTTTCTGAGTCGATTTAGCGATGTCCGTCCGTCCGTGTGGCTGGCTGGCTGGACCCCCATGTAAACCATGCCATCAACGACCAGGTCGCAATTCTAAAGATAATTTGATGAAATTTGGCACAGATCATTTTTTTTTTGATAATGGGATCATGGCTATTGAAATTCGTCAAAATCGGTCCATTATTTATAGTACCTCTCATAGGTCCCACTTCCCGGAATTGATATATTGGCCACAAATATCAATATTTTTTCATGAAATTTGAAACAAACACTTCTTATATAAACCAAAATCACTGTACCAAATTTCGTTGAAATCAGTCCACATTTGACCATAGCTCCAATACAAACTCTTCTATCAAAACGCACTAAATGAGACAAAAATCACCAAAACGCTTGTAAATCTAAAGATAATGAGAATTTTAAGTTTATTTTTTGCATACATAATGTTTGTAACAACTGTAATCAACTTGCCAAATTTCGAGATAATCGGTCCACATTTGACCCTAACTTTTATATAAGTCCAAGTGACGGAAACAGTTTAAATAAATAAGTTTTGAGAAAATGTTTGTATGATGGCAAAATTCAGCAAATATTTGTCTTTATACAGGAAAAATAACACCTTTGACCTTAGTGGTATGGTCGGGCTTGACCGACTATAGCACTTTCTCACTTGTTGTTACATATTTTTTAACAAAAATTCTTCTATAGAACAACTTTGACTTTAACTATAGAACATTTTTTTTATCAAAAATTTTTCTATAGAAAGTTTTCATCAAACATTTTTCTATCGATAAATGTTATATCAAAAATGTTTCTATAGAATTTTTTTTATCAAAACTTTTTCTATTCTATTTTTATCAAAAATTTGTTTCTATAGAATTTTTTTTTTTTATCAAAAGTTTTGCTATAAAAAATGTTTTTATCAAAAGTTTTCTATAGAAATTTTTTTATTAAGAATTCTTCTATAAAAAATTTTTCTACAAAAAATTTGTTTATCAAAAATTTTTCTATGGATCAAAAATTTTTCAAAAATTTGTTTAAACAAAATTTTTTTATCAACAATTTTTTTAAAGAAAATTTTTTTATCAAATTTTTTTTTAAAGAAAATTTTTTTATCAAAAAATTTTCTATAGAAAATTCTTTTATCAAAAATTTTTCAATGGAAAATTTTTTTTCAAAAATTTTTTATGGAAAATTTTTCTTATCAAAAATATTTCTGTAGAAAATTTTTTCATCAAAAATTTTTCTATAGAAAATTTTTTATCAAAAATTTTTCTATAGAAAATTTTTTATCAAAAATTTTTCTATAGAATTTATTTTTTGCAAAAATGTTTCTGTACATTTTTTTTATGAAAAGTTTTTTTATAGAAAATTTTTTATCAAAAATTTTTCTATAGAAAGTTTTTTATCAAAAATTTTTCTATAGAAAATTTTTTTAACAAAAATTTTTCTATGGAAAATTGTTTTATCAAAAATTTGTTTCTATAAAATTTTTTTTTTATCAAAAGCTTTTCTATAGAAAATTCTTTATCAAAAATTTTTCTATAGAAAATTTTTTAATCAAAAATTTTTCTTTGGAAATTTTTTTATCAAAAATTTTTCTATGGAAATTTTTTTATCAAAAGTTTTTCTATAGAAAATTTTTTTATCAAAAATTTTTTATAGAAAATTTTTTTAAAAAAATTTTTTATGGAAAATTGTTTTATCAAAAATTGTTTCTATGGAAATTTTTTTATCAAAAATTTTTCTATGGAAATTTTTTTATCAAAAGTTTTCTATAGAAAATTTTTCTATAGAAAATTTTTTTAACAAAAATTTTTGTATGGAAAATTGTTTTATCAAAAATTTGTTTCTATAAAAAACTTGTTTTTATCAAAAGTTTTTCTATAGAAAATTTCTTGCTCAAAAATTTTTCTATAGAAATTTTTTTTTATCAAAAATTTTTCTATAGAAAATTGTTTTATCAAAAATATTTCTATAGAAAATTTCTTCATCAAAAATTTGTCTATAGAAAATTTTTTCGTCAAAAATTTTCCATAGAAAATTTTTTCATCAAAAATTTTTATATAGAAAATTTTTCTATAGAAAATTTTTCATCAAAAATTTTCTTTATAAAAAATGTTTTTATCAAAAATTTTTCTGTAGAAAATTTCTTCATCAAAATTTTTTTTATAGAAAACTTTTTGATAGAAGATTTGAAAATTTTTTGATATAAAAATAATTTTATCGAAAATTTTTATAGAAAAATATTTTTATCGAAAAATTTTCTATAAAATATAATTTTTATCAAACAAGTTTCTAAAGAAAAATATTTCTATAAAAAATTTTTCTATAAGAAAATTTTTGGATCGAAAATATCTTAAAAATATATAGATTGAAAATAGAATGTTTAATATTAGAATTTATTTCTGTTTTGAAAAATATTTCCAATGTTTACAAAAATATTCCCAATGTTTACAAAAATAATAGAGTCGTGGCAACAATGTTCGAGATTATATTTCTTTATTCTCACGAGCCATGAATTTTGTTGCTATAAATTGGATTTTGATTAGTTTGTTGCCTATTTTGTTGTTGTCTTTTCTTGAAGAAATCGGCACCAACCAACTCTGTTAACATCCAAATTCCAACTGAATGTTTCTAATGCTCATTTTCACCAGTTTTATTAATGATCGTGGTATTTACGAAAATAAAAAGATTCATCGGCTTCTGGTGGTATGGGCTGCCTACTCCTGATTATATGTAATTTGCGAGACAAAATAAATAAGAATTATAGTGCCTAAACAAATATCAATATAAGGCGAAGATTATAATCTGAGCAGAAACAAATAAAATTTTTTAGTTTTATCTTTTCTTTATTTTCCATACTTTTGTTGTTGCAAAAGCTCTATAAAGAGGATTGCGAAAATATTAATCGGGATAGAAAATCATTCTGAGTAGGATTGAAGAAAAAAATCAGGGCAAATTTATTATATTGTCCAACTTATGTATGTTGATATACGATATAATTAAATCTTTATTAACCTTTATTAACTAAAATCTTATTAATGACTAGCTTCTATTTTAATAACATCTTTAGAATGTAATTAAATCACACGAAAAAATTTCCTACCAAAAACCTAATTATCTTAGTTATTTAATTAAGAAATTGATTTTGTGAAGAATTCAAAAAATAAAACTAAAATCATTTCATTAGTTCTGGAAAACAATTTATACTGAAAAGTTAGAAAAATAAAAAAAGAATGGAAATTTCGGTTATAATAAAAATTCTAGTGATTTTAAGTAACCTCTATAGCTATACCAAGGCCTATTTACCTTTTAAAGCTGTGGTCAATGAAGTCAACCTGGCATTTCAAATGGAACTGAATATTTTAATAAATTTCAACTCCTCCGAAAGTGAAAATTATGAACAATTTTTAAACTTAACCAAAAAACCTTTAATAGTCTACAATAATATTAATGCCAGCATTACTCCGATATATAGAAAGCAAACCAAAAATTGCTGGGTCTTGGTGTGGCTTAATGGAATTGTTACCTTAAATGACACTATCAAATTTGTGGATCGACTTCTATGGACAATAAAATGGACAGAAATTATATTTATAAAAGACCATAAACAAGAAAATATTGAAAATTTGCTGTTATTTGAATTATGTCGGGAAAAAGGTTTTATTAATGTTCTAATATGGACTCAAGGCCTTTTATATACCTATCATCCATTTCCCAAAGTACAGCAGGTGCAGCTAACAAATATCACAACCTACAAAGATAAATCACATTTGATGCACTTCCAGGGTCACCAAATTGTGGTGCCGTTTCGTCAACATCCTCCCTACAGCTTCAGCTATCGCAATCGTAAAAGAGATTTGGTATTTGCGGGTTATTGGTATAAAATAGTCGAGTTATTTATCCAGCAATACAATGGTACTCCATATTTGATTCATCTGACAGTGAATCAGACAAAAAATCCTCAGGATATTATAAATAGGGCTCTAACTTATTACTTTGATTTCGTACCTACACCGATATACTATATCCCAATCTATGCTCATAGTGAGATATTTTATGTGTCTAAAGTTGTGATGATCTGTTCAATGCCTGCAGAGATACCAAGAGGCTTATATCTGTTGGTGACATTCGATATTAATGTGTGGATTATGTGTTTGATTACATTTGCTGTTATTTCGCTAGTGATAGTAGTTATCTATAGGCTTGTGGCCCATAAATGGCTTGTTTCCAATGCTTGTATGGATGCTTTTGCAACTTTAACGAATCTACCCTTAAGATACCAGCAAGGACGTTCATTTCTCATCTTCATCTTACACTTTATGCCCCTTTTATCAGGTTTCCTCTTAACCAATTTTCATAACTGCAATCTTTCTAGTATGTTAACAGCAAAAGTTTATGAACCTGCCTTGGAAACTCTAGAGGATATTAGAAAAACTAACATTAAAATCCTCGAATCAGCCAACGATAATTATGGCACCAAACGTACGTCAGCTGTACCTGATTACATAAAACAACGTTTGATTACACCGGATTCTCTACCAGAATTTTTTCACCTACGTTCAAGTCTAGCCATAACTAAATACTTTTACAATGCACCTCAAGATTTGGCTGAGTTTTATCTATATCAACAAAAGTTCTTAACTCGTCCCTTTGCTACTGCCCTCAAACAGCCGCTATATCGTCGTCCCGATTTCTTTGCCATATCCCATAATTGCCCATTTATGCAACAATTCAATCGTTATTTGTTGTATGTTCGGGAAAGTGGTTTATACGATAAACTTCGGAATGATGTGAAATGGGATGGTATTGTTGGTGGCGAATTGAAGTTTTTTGTGGAACCGGACTTGATTAATTCCTTAAGTTTGGACTATTTATATGCTGCCTTTGTTGTTTGGACTATAGGTTTGGTGTGTTCTTTGATTATCTTTTTGTTTGAGTTATATTGTGTAAAGAAAATTCCGAATTAAATTTGAATAATTACACAGTACGACAGTGGTTGGTACACATGAGAAATGTAAATAGAATATGAAAATAGACTTAAAATAAAGAAATACGTGTTTCGGCGTTTGGCTGTAGCACGTCAGAATTTTAAGAAAATCGATTTAAAAGATTCGAAGGACCGTGGAGGTTCACTTGTAACGTAATACTATCATAAAAAGTTCTATAAAAATAGAATGGGTGAACATTTTTCTATTCAAAAATATTTTTATCAAAAATTTTTCTATTGAAAAATATTTTTATCAAAAATTTTTCTATTGAAAAATATTTCTATCGAAAATTTTTCTATAGAAAAATATTTCTATCAACAATTTTCCTATAGAAAAATATTTCTATCGAAATTTTTCTATCGAAAATTTTTCTATCGAAAATTTTTCTATCGAAAATTTTTCTATCGAAAATTTTTCTATCGAAAATATTTCTATCGAAAATTTTTCTATCGAAAATTTTTCTATCGAAAATTTTTCTATCGAAAATTTTTCTATCGAAAATTTTTCTATCGAAAATTTTTCTATCGAAAATTTTTCTATCGAAAATTTTTCTATTGAAAATTTTTCTATCGAAAATTTTTCTATCGAAAATTTTTCTATCGAAAATTTTTCTATCGAAAATTTTTCTATCGAAAATTTTTCTATAGAAAATTTTTCTATCGAAAATTTTTCTATAGAAAATTTTTCTATCGAAAATTTTTCTATAGAAAATTTTTCTATCGAAAATTTTTCTATAGAAAATTTTTCTATCGAAAATTTTTCTATCGAAAATTCTTCTATCGAAAATTTTTCTATAGAAAATTTTTCTATCGAAAATTTTTCTATCGAAAATTTTTCTATAGAAAATTTTTCTATCGAAAATTTTTCTATAGAAAATTTTTCTATCGAAAATTTTTCTATAGAAAATTTTTCTATCGAAAATTTTTCTATAGAAAATTTTTCTATCGAAAATTTTTCTATAGAAAATTTTTCTATAGAAAATTTTTCTATCGAAAATTTTTCTATAGAAAATTTTTCTATCGAAAATTTTTCTATCGAAAATTTTTCTATAGAAAATTTTTCTATCGAAAATATTTCTATCGAAAATTTTTCTTTAGAAAAATATTTCTTTCTAAAATGTTTCTATGGAAAAATATCTCTTTCTAAAATATTTCTATACAAAAATATTTCTATCTAAAATTTTCCTATGGAAAAATATTTCTATCGAAAATTTTTCTATAGATAAATATTTCTTTCGAAAATTTGTCTATAGAAAAATATTTCTATCGAAAATTTTTGGTGAACCGATTTAAAAGCTTGAGCCAGTTTTGTAAAGGGAATTAAATTTGGATTTTTTTTCGAAAATTTTTCTATCGAAAATTTTTCTATCGAAAATTTTTCTATCGAAAATTGTTCTATCGAAAATTTTTCTATCGAAAATTGTTCTATCGAAAATTTTTCTATCGAAAATTGTTCTATCGAAAATTTTTCTATCGAAAATTTTTCTATCGAAAATTTTTCTATAGAAAATTTTTCTATCGAACATTTTTCTATAGAAAATTTTTCTATCGAAAACTTTTCTACAGAAAATTTTTCTATCGAAAATTTTTCTATCGAAAATTCTTCTATCGAAAATTTTTCTATAGAAAATTTTTCTATCGAAAATTTTTCTATCGAAAATTTTTCTATAGAAAATTTTTCTATCGAAAATTTTTCTATAGAAAATTTTTCTATCGAAAATTTTTCTATAGAAAATTTTTCTATCGAAAATTTTTCTATCGAAAATTTTTCTATCGAAAATTTTTCTATCGAAATTTTTTTATCTAAAATTTTTCTATCGAAAATTTTTCTATCGAAAATTTTTCTATCGAAAATTGTTCTATCGAAAATTTTTCTATCGAAAATTTTCCTATCGAAAATTTTTCTATAGAAAATTTTTCTATAGAAAATTTTTCTATCGAAAATATTTCTATCGAAAATTTTTCTTTAGAAAAATATTTCTTTCTAAAATGTTTCTATAGAAAAATATCTCTATCTAAAATTTTTCTATAAAAAAATATTTCTATCTAAAATTTTCCTATGGAAAAATATTTCTATCGAAAATTTTTCTATAGATAAATATTTGTCTATAGAAAAATATTTCTATCGAAAATTTTTGGTGAACCGATTTAAACGCTTGAGCCAGTTTTGTAAAGGGAATTAAATTTGGATTTTTTTTTATTAAAAAAGCAATTTTTTTCCGCTGGAGAATGCTTTCATTTTCATGTAAAATTAAAAAATATCCAAAAAATTTATAGTTATTCAATGTAATGTAAATGTAATGTAAAATTACAATTTGTAAAAGTAAAATTTATTTTTTTATAATTGAAGAATTGTATTTTTAATGAATTTCGTACATTTTTTGGATATTTTTTAATTTTACATTAAATTAAAGCATCCTCTAGCGGAAAAAAGTTTATTTTTTTAATAAAAACAAATCCAAATTTAATTCCCTTTTCAAAACTGGCTCAAGCATTTAAATCGGTTCACCCATTCTATTTTTATAGAACTTTTTATAATAGTATTACGTTACAAGTGAACCTCCACGGTCCTTCGAATCTTTAAAATCGATTTTCTTAAAATTCTAACGTGATACAGCAAAACGCCGAAACACGTGTTTCTTTATTTTAAGTCTATTTTCATTTTCTGTTAACATTTCTCATGTATACCAACCACTGTCGTACTGTGTTATCAATAACAACTAAAAAATTGTATTTTTATTTAAGGTGATTTATTGTAAGGCTTGATTTTAAATAGGCTTTTTCAACAGATCACCAATGGCTATGACTTTAAGGGTACTTCGACATAGTTTGTTGTAAGTCGTCTACTAAGTATGGCAAATCATATTCAGCTGGGGTTCGAGCCCCTGTCATGAGATCATCAATATATATTTTCTATTAAAATTGTTAATTACCTCAGTATCCTCCATCGGAGGTAAGCCTTACAATAATAACTCGCCGTCGATATAAAATAAAAATACCAAAATGTGAACATCCATTGAAAATTAATGAGTACACGAGACGTACTCCCCAGCTAGCAATTTGGTGATTGTTGACGATAATATCAGCAAAATGCATCTTTTAGGATTCGTATAGATGATCAAAAACTGATTAATCAGCTTGGTGATCTATAAAAGATTCCAAAAAGACTCCTTAAAACGCTTAGAAAACGTCTAGTTTACACAAGCACAAACAATTCTTGCAAACGTTATCATGCAAACGATTCTAGTACGACTGTTTTTTTATGTTGTTTTAATCAGTTTGTTGATCAAAAAATACCATAAAAAGACTCAGAAAATACCTTAAAAGCGACTACTTTAAAGCAAAAAAATCAGTTTGGTGATCAAAAAAGTCAACAAAAAGACTCATAGACGCTTAGCAAGGGAATAGCTAAAAATAGCACAAAAAATCTTGTAAAATGTGCGTAATATAACTATTTTTAGATGATAAAATTATGTCACAAAAAGACTCGTTTCTTATGGGTGATGTGGCTTAGTTGGTTATCACGTGGACTACTTAGCATAACATATCATATTTACCAGCCTAGGTTCGATTCTCGGTCTCGGCAACATTATTGTTCTAAAAATAGATATGACATGTTCTAAAAAGTAATAAATAGCTTTATTCATTTTTTTACAAATCTAGCAAAATGTGTGCGGTCATATTCTAATCAGCAAAACGAGTTATTAAAGACTCGTATGAAGGGTACCATTTTCTCACACAAAAATATCACTTTTGACTCATAAATGATAAATAAATGATCATTTTAATCGTGCAGTGAAGTCAAAAAAGACTCATATTTGATTAAAATTTTCCAAAAATACTAGCTGGGTCTTTATGCTTCGCGAATACTGAATAATAGCAAACATCAGTGGGCTAAGCCGACAAAAAATTATCGGCGGCGACGGCTCGACATAAAATTGACTAGCGACGGCTGAGCGCCAGCTTCAAGCCAAATTTTTTATATTGCTCGTTTAAAAAAATGTGAGTCGCTGTGGTATAGCAGGTTAGTCATCCGCCTATCATACCAGAAAAAATAAAATTTTCAAAAAGCAGCGGTTCACCTCATAACTCAGTTAGCCACTGTTTATTGAGTATTAGGCTCTGTAAAACTTTTCCAACTAATGGATTTGCCGTTCGGAGCCGCAGCTTAAACGTAGGTCCCTTTCAAAGAGTCTAAAATAGAAACGGATTCACTGCTCATTATCTGAGAGAAGTACCCTTTGTTCCAATTGGAATGTTGTCGTGGAATTATATAGATATATATATATATATATATATATATATATATATATATATATATATATATATATATACAACCTGTTAAGTTCAAAGGCCGAGCATATTTTAGAAATCCTTCGCTTCGATCTTGTACGCATATTCTCCAATTTCGTAGGCCAAGCTTTGAAAGAATTTCCATCAAAGTTTTTGACGTTGTTTTCTAACGTTTTTATTCTAATTTTAGCTTTTTCATAGTAATTTTTTTCCAGGAGTGGGTTACTAGCCTGACGTTCGCACCCATATTTATACCATTCCCCACCATAGGTGGAAAGGGTGTTATAAGTTTGTGCTGATGTATGTAACGGATAGAAATATTTGTCTTAGACTCACCTTTTAGTATGACAATGGGCTTAGAATCACTTTCTGAGTCGATTTAGCGATGTCCGTCCTTCCGCCTGGCTGGCTGTACCCCCATGTAAACCATGTAATCAAAGTACAGGTCGCAACTCTAAAGATAATTTGATGAAATTTAGCACAGATAATTTTTTTTATAGTGGGACCATGACTATTGAAATTCGTCAAAATCGTTGCATTATTTATGGTACCTCCCATTGGTCCCACTTCCCGGAGTTGATATATTGGCCTCAAATATCAATAGTTTTTCATGAAATTAAATTTGACAGTGGGACCATGGCTATTGAAATTCGTCAAAATCGGTCTATTATTTGTGGTACCTCCCATAGGTCCCACTTCCCGGAGTTGATATATTGGCCTCAAATATCAATAGTTTTTCATGAAATTATTTTGATAGTGGGACCATGGCTATTGAAATTCGTCAAAATCGTTCCATTATTTATGGTACCTCCCATAGGTCCCACTTCCCGGAGTTGATATATTGGCCTCAAATATCAATAGTTTTTCATGAAATTAAAAACAAATACTGCTTATGTAAAGTTAAATCACTGTAGAAAATTTCGTTGAAATCGGTCCACATTTGACGATAGCTCCCATACAAACTCCTCTGTCAAAACGCACTAAATGATACAAAATCACTAAAACGCTCGTAAATCTGAAGATAATGGGAATTTTAATTTTTACATACATAATTTTTGTAATAACTGTAATCAATTTTCCAAATTTCGAGATAATCGGTCCACATTTGACCTTAGCTCTCATATAAGTCCAATTGACGGAATTAGCTTAAATATATAAGCTTTTAGAAAATGTTTGTATGATGGCAAAATTTTGCAAATATCTTATCTTATATTCTTAAACGAGCAATAATTGTATATATATATATATATATATATATAGAATGGCTATCTCGAAAACGGCTCTAACGATTTTGATAAAATTTGGACAGTGGGTATCTTTTTTGATGTATAGGTCGAAGAAGAAGGGACTTTTGGAACTTTTACCTCTAAGAGGGTAAAAACGGGTAAAAAGGGGAAAAAATCGAAAACGCTATGTTTCCTAAATTAATAGATATAGAAACAAAATTAAAATTACGTTTTAAACAGCTTTGAAAATAAGCGGACAGGTGTTTGGTACTTTTTTGAAACTATGTCCGATAGGGGGTAAAAAAGGGTGAAAATAGTTTTTTTTGGCACCTTTTTAACCCACTCTTATATTTTAAACTAAAGAATATAGAAAGAAACTTGGTACTGCAATCAATAGATGTAAAAAAACATGAAACACGTATTTGGTACTTTTTTGATTTTGGAGCCAAAATGGGTAAAAAAGGGATAAAATGATAACTTAACATCTCCAAAGTAATATGAATAGGAACATTATACATTATGTTAAATGCGTTTTAAAAAAATGTACCTAATTCAATTGGCACCAAAAAAGTACCAAATATACATATGGAACTTTATGAAATTAGGGAATAAAAAGGGGGAAAAATTAGTATTATTTTAAACAAATGAATGTTTGTCTGTATGTATGTTCTTTATAGAATAGTAAACTGTGAATTTGATTGTGTTATGCTCTTTAGCGAAGATGTTGCGGATAAGCCGGCGAAGGTTTTAAAGTTGATAAGACTAATTTCCGACAGACGGCGCCACTGAAAATTACTAAAAATTAATTAAATCGTAAACTGTACATTTGATCATGCTATGATCTTTAGCAAAGTTGTAGCGCATGAGCCGACGAAGGCTTTTTAGTTGGTATGAATAATTTCCGACAGGTGGCGCTACAGAAACTTACTCAAAGTCAATTTAATCGTAATCTGTACATTTAATCATGCTACAATCTTTAGCAAAGTTGTTGCACATGAGCCGACGAAGGTTTCTTAGTTGGTATGAAGAAATTTCGACAGGTGGCGCTACTGAAATTTACTCAAAGTCAATTTAATCGTATGCTGTACATTTAATCATGCTATAATCTTCAGCAAAGTTGTTACGGATAAGCCAAAGAAGGTTTATGAATTGGAATAAGCAAAGTCCGACAGGTGGCGCCACAGAAAACTACTCAAAATGAATTAAATCGTAAACTGTGCATTTGATCAGACTATAATCTTTAGCAAAGTTGTTGCGCATGAGTCGACAGAGGTTTCTGTTGATATGAATAATTTTCAAAATTATTCAAAATGAGTTAAACTGTAAACTATGCAAACTATGTGTTGGTCGGACAAAATAAATCAAATAATTCAAAATTAACTGAATATTTCTACAATGTCTTTCCTCTAAATTTATTTTAGCACTTTATAATATAAAATATATAAAAACTTTAAAATTTTCCTCAAAATGCTTATCATAAAGCTCCGAGCAAGGCTCGGTCTACCAGGTACTTTGTCTCTATACAAGATAAAGAACACCTTTGATCTTAGTGGTGAAGGGTATCGTATGGTCGGGCTTGACCGACTAAAGCACTTTTTTACTTGTTTTTGACTTATCTTTTGCAAACCGAGATTAAGAAAGTACAAAATATTTATTAGTATCATGGTTGGCAACACCTGCATATGTATACAATGCAATTGGCATCTCCATTACCTATCATTTTATAGCCACAGATCGTATTTCGTTAAGATCTTTATAGAGTTATTTTTATTGTATATATAAATATTGTATGTCAAGATTATTGATATCAAATTTGTACTGTAATAATAATAAAAATGTAATAAAATTAATCAAAGAAAAAAAAGTTAAAGAGTAACAAGTTGTCATTAAAAATCAATTAAATATTTTTTTTTTACACCAACAAAATCAGTTAGTAACAAAATATATTTTTTTTAAACCTGGACGGTATAGGAGTACATTATGTGTGCTCTAAGAAAAGACGAAGGCCTAAGATATATCATTAAAAAAATTATTTGATGTGTATTAGTGAACCTTAAATATTTTGCCCTTAAACTAAGAGGTCATGCTGGAAGTGCTTAGGTGTATACTTTCAGATTGTGTCGATAGATGGCGATATATTGTGAGTAAGTTGATCGCAATTAAATCGATTTTGAGCAATTGAAAATGTTAACTTTACTTTATTCAATAATATTCTCTTGCTAAATGTAATTTTATCTATAGGAATTTTTTATCATGATTAAACCACAATTTTTACGATTAATATTTTAATTTTTATTATGTGTAAATTCTTTCAATTTGCACTTGCTCTGAGTTATTGAGTGGTAACGTAATACATAAATGGACTTTTTTAATGCATAAATTAATTTCAATAAAATCGATAGTAAATATATATTAGAAATATTATACAAATATTAACAAATGTGTGGAAAGGCCTAATATCAATTAACATACTTGCGAAAATAACACTGGTCAACAGACAAAATTTTATTTTAGTAAAACTTTTTTTAAATGCGTTATGGTCTTTTAAGAACAAAAAAGCACAAATTTTTTACTTGTTTTTATCGATTACCACAAAAATTTAAATTTTAAATTTAAAAATTTAAATTTGAGATTTTTGAAGAGGTTGTCCTAGTTATAATGCCATTTATTGAAAACGGCTTATTCAATTTTATTGAAATTTACATTAGTAAACTAAGAACCAAATATTCATAAGGTCTTGCTAACACAAGTTCCTTCTGTAATCAACGGTTTTGGAGTTATCAACGTCACAATAAAAAAATGTCTTACAATTTTGGATTTTTAAATAGATTTTCCCAGTTGTATAACCATATATTAAAAGTGACTTATTCAATTTTACAGAAACTTACAGTAATGGATCAAGAACAAAATTGCCATTAGGTCATGTAAATACAAGTTTCTTCTGTAATCAGCGGTTTTGGAGTTATTTCAATTACAATAAAATAAAAATCATAAAACTTGGGATTTTTGAAGAGATTTTTTACGACTTACTTAATTCAGGAATTGAAAAGATTTTTTACGACTTACTCAACTCAGGAATACATAAACATAATGTTGCTTATAGGCAACATTTGTCCATTTATCGAGCAGAATTGCTTACACAGAAAGTTATTTTGAAACGTAGAAACAAGATTCTGTCTGCTGCTTTAAAAGAAGAAAAAAAAAATGTCGAAAAGTCAAATTGCCAGTAAAATATTTCACTCAGTTCTTCAATGATAAAGTTGCAATTTAGATTTGCAACAAAATAAATATATATTCGATGCTAGATCGTTTAGGATCAGACAAAATGGGGCACTCCTCTACACAAAATCATATCTGATTTGGGATTAGGAGATTGCCTTAGTAATACCGCCTAAAGAAAATTAAGAGACCATTAATTGAAACATTGAAGGTATCGAGGTGTTCAAATCAGAAATTTTTGAAAAATTTAATATAACAATAAGAAGTTTTTGAAAAATTTCCTATCAAAATAGAAATTTTTGATAAATTTCCTATAAAAATAAGAAACTTTTGAAAAATTTCTTATAAAATGTAAGAAATTCTTGAAAAATTTCCAAAATTAGAAATTTTTTAAGGATTTCTATTTTCTTTTTCTATAAGAAAAAGAAATTTTTGAAAAATAAGAAATTTTTGAAAAATTTCCTATAAAAATTAAAAATTTTGAAACATAAAAAATTTTTGAAAAATTTCCTATAAAAATACAAAATTTCGAAAAATTTTCGATAGAAATCAGAAATTATTTAAAAATTTCCTATAGAAATAATACATTTTTTAAAATTTTCTTGTAAAAATAAGAAATTTGTGAAAAAATTCCTATAAAAATAAGAAAATTTTCAAAAATTTCTTATAAAAATAAAATCTTTCTTAAAAATTTTCTGAAAAATAAAAAATTTTTGAAAAATTTCCTAAAAAACTAAGAAATTTTTAAAAAATTTCCTAAAAAAATAAGAAATTTTTGAAAAATTTCCTAAAAAAATAAGAAATTTTTGAAAAATTTCCTAAAAAAAATAAGAAATTTTTGAAAAATTTCCTATAAAAATAAGAAATTTTTTAAAAATTTCTTATAAAAATAAGAAATTTTTGAAAAATTTCCTAAAAAACTAAGAAATTTTTGAAAAATTTCCTAAAAAACTAAGAAATTTTTGAAAAATTCCCTATAAAAATAAAAAATTTTTGAAAAATTTCCTATAAAAATAAGAAATTTTTTAAAAATTTCTTATAAAAATAAGAAATTTTTGAAAAATTTCCTATAAAAATATGAAATTTTTTAAAAATTTCCTATAAAATAAAAAATTTTTGAAAAATTTCCTATAAAAATAAGAAATTTTTTAAAAATTTCCCATAAAAATAAGAAATTTTTGAAAAATTTCCTATAAAAATAAGAAATTTTTGAAAAATTTCTTATAAAAATAAGAAATTTTTGAAAAATTTCCTATAAAAATAAGAAATTTTTGAAAAATTTCCTAAAAAAATAAGAAATTTTTGAAAAATTTTATATAAAAATAAGAAATTTTTGAAAAGTTTCCTATAAAAATAAGAAATTTTTGAAAAATTTCCTATAAAAATAAGAAATTTTTGAAAAATTTTCTATAACAATAAGAAATTTTAAAAATTCTACAAACATAAGAAATTTTTAAAAAATTTCCTTTAAAGTAAGAAATGTTTGCAAAATTTTCTATAAGAAATTTTTCAAAAACTTTTTATTTTTATATAAAATTTTATAAAAATTTCTTATCTTTAGAAGATTTTTTCAAAAATTTCTTATTTTTATAAGAAATTTTTTGAAATTTCATATTTTTATAGGAAGTTTTTTAAAAAATTTCTCATTTTTCAAAAAAAAAAAAAAAATAAATCAAAAATTTCTTATTTTTCAAAAATAAAAAAATAAAAATTTCATTTTTATAGGAAATTTTTCAAAAATTTCTTATTTTTATAGGAAATTTTTCAAAAATTTCTTTTTTTTATAGGAAATTTTTCAAAAATTTCTTATTTTTATAGGAAATTTTTCAAAAATTTCCTATTTTTATAGGAAATTTTTCAAAAATTTCCTATTTTTATAGGAAATTTTTCAAAAATTTCTTATTTTTGTAGGAAATTTTTCAAAAATTTCTTATTTTTGTAGGAAATTTTTCAAAAATTTCCTATTTTTATAAGAAATTTTTCAAAAATTTCCTATTTTTATAAGAAATTTTTCAAAAATTTCCTATTTTTATAGGGAATTTTTAAAAAATTTCCTATTTTTATAGGAAATTTTTCAAAAATTTCTTATTTTTATAGGAAATTTTTCAAAAATTTCTTATTTTTAAGGAAATTTTTCAAAAATTTCTTATTTTTATAGCAAATTTTTCAAAAATTTCCTATATTTATAGGAAATTTTTCAAAAATTTCCTATTTTTATAGGAAATTTTTCAAAAATTTCTTAGTTTTATAGGAAATTTTCAAAAATTACTATTTTTATAGGAAATTTTTCAAAAATTTCTTATTTTTATAAGAAATTTTTCAAAAATTTCTTATTTTTATAGGAAATTTTTCAAAAATTTCTTATTTTTATAGGAAATTTTTCAAACATTTCTTATTTTTATAGGAAATTTTTCAAAAATTTCTTATTTTTATAGGAAATTTTTCAAAAGTTTCCTATTTTTTAGGAATTTTTTCAAAAATTTCTTATTTTTATAGGAATTTTTTCAAAAATTTCTTATTTTTATAGGAAATTTTTCAAAAATTTCTTATTTTTATAGGAAATTTTTCAAAAATTTCTTATTTTTATAGGAAATTTTTCAAAAATTTCTTATTTTTAAAGAAGAAAAAAATTCTTATTTTATAGGAAATTTTTCAAAAATTTCTTTTCTTTTTAGCAAATTTTTTTTTAAAATTTCTTACTTTAATAGGAAAAAAAAGTATTTTCATAGGAAAGTTTTTAAAAATTTCTTACTTCTATAGAAAATTTTTCAAAAACTTCTTATTTTTATAGATTAGATTAGATAGGAGGACCTCACAGAAAACTGTAAGAATATGCACAAGACCATAGGTGTTGATCCATAGTGCGTCCTCGATTAAGAAGCTTCATTTCGAGAAGCATTACCAACATTTAGCACATTTTGTTTTCCTCCTTTATCAGTTCACATAAAGCTTCGACAATTTGATATATTTTATCATCTTTAGAGGATGCACGTTCCTTAGATCTTCTAGATTCTGAAAAAAGTAAGAATCAAAACATTTAAATTGATTGTTAGATAGTGCAACACATTGACAAAGGAAATGGTATGTATCCTCTTCTTCTTCGTTGCACCATCTACACATATCGTCATTTCTTAAGCGTATTTTTTTCAAGAAGTACCTTAAGTTATTATGTCCAGTTATGTACCTACATATATCCTTAAATCATTTTTATCCATATTTAATATAGTTTTTTGTGTGTTAATATCTCTTATCTGCCATAGAGCTTTCGTTTGAGTACATTGCGTTGAGTTATTCCACAATACATTTGATTCAGATTTAAATTTGCTTCTCATATTCTGATAAATTGAGCAGAGCCCAGGGTAAACCTCCACATATGCTGCATTTCCATTCAAGTCTGCTCCATTGCGTGCCAATTCATCTGCTTTCTCATTGCCCAGTATATTATTATGGCCAGGTACCCAGCACAGTTTTAAGAAGTGTTGTTCGTTGAGAGCCTGTAGCTCTCTGCGACAACGGCTAACTACCTTTGACCTAATAAATTTAAAATTAAATTAAAATTAAGAAATTTTTGAAAAAATTCCTTAAAAATAAGAAATTTTTTAATATATTCGTTTTTCTTTTTTAATGGACTTACCAATGCTCAATGTTGCTTATAAGCAACATCTTATTATGATAAAATCATAAGTGAGGGAGTTTTGAGATTTATATTATTAAATATGAACTAATTTAAGGCCTTTTTGATAACCCAGTTTTATCAATATATTTTTAATTGACAGGAAAGCGTTAAATATGTCGAAATGTACCAAAACGCTCCTAAATCTGAAGATAATGACAATTTGATGTGTATTTGTTGCACACATTATTTGTATATAAACTGTAATCAAATAGGCAAATTTCTAGAAAATCGGTCCATATTTGACCCTGGCTCTCATATAAGACCCAATGACGGAATTTACTTAAAAACTAAATTGGTTATTTTCACTTTAATTACATTATTGTTAATAAAATAACCATTTATTGATGGACTTTCTGAAAATGAGGATTATTTTATTAAGAATATTCGTAGTTTTCGGACCATATAATAATAATGGTAGTATTAAGTCATTTTTTTATGAATTTTCAAAAATAAGAATTGAAAATGTTTTTCTAAAAAAATTTGTTTGTTTACTTTAAATTGCAAATAACTCAGAATTTGTTAATTATAAAAAAATTGTTTTAAATCGACTTTAGGATAATTTTATTTGCTTTTATATTCTATTTTTTTAGCAAAATCGAACAACTTGTTCCAAAGATATAATAAAATGAATATCTCAGCCTTTTCAAAAAATTTTAAATTTAATAAATTTTTTTTTCTGAATCAACAAATTTAAAGAAAATTAAATTTTGACAGTCTCTATAATCAGAAGATCATAATAAACAAAATTGCATGCAAAAAGTACAATTTTGTAAAATAGTGTAATTATAACATTTTTAGTCTAAAAAGTACCGCTCAGCGCTGGAGGCTTAGTCTAGCGCCAAGTGACGTTTGACGAATATAATTATAAGGCAGCGATAAGGAGAACTTGTAGTCGAATTGGTCTTAGTATTAATTTCTGATATAACTTCGAGATAAACAAAAGAGTTGGAGTCAAATTAATGAACATGTTGGCTGAGCCTGTTTAAGTTGATTTTGGTCAAAGACAAGAAAAAATGTTTGTAATAAATATTTTATCTTTTGAATGTTTTTCTTTTTTCAACTATCAAACGATAGGTGTCAATTTATAGTTAAGAGTAAAATTTGCATAAAATTTAAATTTTTAATATATATTTCAAAAAGAACATTTATGCAAAATTTTGTCATGAAAGAAAAAGTCAATTTGAAAAAGTGATTTTTTTTTAAAGATAAGTTTATGACCTCCAAGCTCTCAAGAATTTATGTTAATAAATCCATAAATTTTTGTTAAAACTTAAAGATATTTAAAATAACTTGCCAACCCAACCCTTCCTCCCTACTTTCAACTACAGTTTTACACTCTGTTTTTTGTGTCGCTTTACATCTTAGCCCTCAAAAAATCGCTTCCTTGAGAAACCTCATCCCTTTTCATAGGAAATTATTGTTGTTTTTTTTTGTCCCTGTTGTATTATTTTCTTACTGCCACTCCAAACAATGAAAGTATGTTTAAAGTACTTTTAGAGTAAAATGCTTTTCAAGGATGTGTACTTGTGTACATTTTTGTTCCTTGCCTCCGATTCTTTTCCGACTTTTTTTTCGTATTCGTTTTTTTTTTTTTTTGCTTGACTGAAGAGCACTTGTTGTGTTAGTAAAACCACTTCAAAATATGGCGCGTTTGCTGAAGTATGCAAAATATATTTATATGATGCACTCGTATGAATTGTTAAGAAAAATCAGAGGAAAAAGAAAATCAAGAGAAACAAAAAAATAAGAATAAGTAACTTAAAATCGTAAGAATTTGTACATGTTTAACACAATATCACCATATGGAAGTAATCGCTCAAATCAAATATCACAAAGTTTTACTTACAGTTTGAATTTCAGTGTTTTTTTCTTGCATCATTGTTTTATTGTTGTGATTTAAATGTGAAATCGCTTACGGATGAGTTTGACTTATGAAAGGGTTATGGGGTTTTATTTTAAAATAAAATATTACTTAAAAATATTAAATGCAGTTCTAAATAAATAAGAAAGTTCTATTGTTAGAAAGAACCGACCATATGATACCCTAAACCATTGACAACATTAAAACGACAACACTGCCCCTGACAATTGTCGCCTGTCTAAATTTAAACTAGCTATATTTTTTATCTTGCAGTCGTTGATAACAGATTATTTCTTGTTCTTAAAATAAAATGGAAAAAAGTATTTTTTTGTGCTAATTTAACATTATTTAAAAAAACAACACTACTCAAACCAAGGCTAAGCTCGATAAATATTATAGACTCTGTTTTATCAAAATTTTATCAAAAATTTTTCTAAAGAAAATTTTTTTTAACAATAAATTTTCTATAGAATTTTTTTTTTATCAAAAATTTTTCTATAGAAAATTTTTTTATCAAAAATTTTTCTATAGAAAATTTTTTTATCAAAAATTTTTTTACCAAAAATTTTTCTATAGAAAATTTTTTATCAAAAATTTTTCTATGGAAAATTTTTTTATCAAAAATTTTTCTATAGAAAATTTTTTTATCAAAAATTTTTCTATAGAAAATTTTTTTATCAAAAGTTTTTCAATAGAAAGAGTTTTCTATCAAAAATTTTCAATAGAAAGATTTTTTTTATCAAAAATTTGTCTATAGAAAATTTTTTTATCAAAAATTTTTCTATAGAAAATTTTTTTATCAAAAATGTTTCTATAGAAATTTTTTTATCATAAATTTTTCTATAGAAAATTTTTTTTGTCAAAAATTTTTCTATAGAAAATTTTTTTATCAAAAATTTTTCTATAGAAATTTTTTTTATATTAAAAATTTATCGATAGAAATTTTTTTTATCAAAAATTTTTCTATAGAAATTTTTTCTATCAAAAATTTTTCTATAGAAATTTTTTTTATCAAAAATTTTTCTATAGAAAATTTTTTTATCAAAAATGTTTCTATAGAAATTTTTTTATCATAAATTTTTCTATAGAAATTTTTTTTGTCAAAAATTTTTCTATAGAAAATTTTTTTATCAAAAATTTTTCTATAGAAATTTTTTTTATATTAAAAATTTTTCGATAGAAATTTTTTTTATCAAAAATTTTTCTGTAGAAATTTTTTCTATCAAAAATTTTTCTATAGAAATTTTTTTTATCAAAAATTTTTCTATAGAAAATTTTTTTATCAAAAATTTTTCTATAGAAAATTTTTTTATCAAAAATTTTTCTATGGAAAATTTTTTTTTTTCAAAAATTCTTCTATACAAAGATTTTTTTATCAAAAATTTTTCTATAGAAAATTTTTTTATCAAAAATTTTTCTATAGAAATTTTTTTTATCAAAAATTTTTCTATAGAAATTTTTTTTTATCAATAAATTTTTCTATAGAAATTTTTTTTTATCAAAAATTTTTCTATAGAAATTTTTTTTATCAAAAATTTTTCTATAGAAAATTTTTTATATCAATAAATTTTTCTATAGAAATTTTTTTATCATAAATTTTTCTATAGAAAATTTTTTTTGTCAAAAATTTTTCTATAGAAAATTTTTTATCAAAAATTTTTCTATAGAAAATTTTTTTATCAAAAATTTTTCTATAGAAAATTTTTTTATCAAAAATTTTTCTATAGAAAATTTTTTTATCAAAAATTTTTCTATGGAAAATTTTTTTATCAAAAATGTTTCTATAGAAATTTTTTTATCAAAAATTTGTCTATAGAAAATTTTTTTTATCAAAAACAAAAACAAAATTAAAAACAAGAATCTCTTCCCACAAATCTGATATAAAAGCTGTGGACAAACCATTAGAGCAAAAAACTGCGCTTGCTGCCCACTGTGCAGTAAGAAATCACAAGCCTGACTTTAAAAATGTAAAAATATTACAACAAGAAAGCAACAATAAAAAGAGATTCACTTTGGAAATGTTACACATCATAAACACACCAACAAATCAACGACTGAATTACAAAACGGACACAGATAATTGTGCTCAATTATATCGACACATCATAAACAAACACAAAAAGAAACAAAACTTAGTTAATAAATAAACATTAAGACGAACAGTACAGGGAGCTTAAATTAAGTTCTTTATTTTATTAAAAGTACGTAAAATTAATTATTTAATATCTTATTGTTATTAAAAAGTTATACAAATCTATGTTATTTTAGAATCCTTGAAAATGGTTAACGGTGTTAACCGAAATATCGGATAAAATAAAATAAATGTTTATTAAAATATAAACAATTTGTTTTTATTAAATTCAAAAAAGACCTATAGCCAAACAAACATCTTCACACAAAACCAACACAGGTCAACAATATAAAACACCCTACAAAAATTTTTCTATAAAAAATTTTTTTATCAATAATTTTTCTATATAAAATCTTTTTGTTAAAAATTTTTCTATAGAAAATTTTTTTATCAAAAATTTTTCCATAGAAAATTTTTTTTTATCAAAAATTTTTCTATAGAAAATTTTTTTATCAATAAATTTTCTATAGAAAATTTTTTTATCAAAAATTTTTCTATGGAAAATTTTTTTATCAAAAATTTTTCTATAGAAAATTTGTTTATCAAAAATTTTTCTGTAGAAAAAATATGTTGATATATTTTCTATAGAAAATTTTTGTTTTTAAAAATTTTTTAACAACAAATATTTTTATCAAAAATTTTTTATAAATTTTTATTTATTAAAAATTTTTCGAAAGAAAATTGGGGTATCAGATAAAGTTCTTGAAAGTGTTATTATGTTTCAGTATTAGATTATTTCATGTGACTTCCACATTTGATCATAGCTCCCATACAAATTCTTTTCTCAAAACGCACTAAATGAGACAAAAATCACTAAAAAGCTCCTAAATCTGAAGATAATGGGAATTTTAAGTTTATTTTTTACATACATAATTTTTGTAAGAACTGTAATCAATTTGCCAAATTTTGAGATAATCGGTCCACATTTGACTCTAGCTCTCATATAAGTCCAAATGTCGGAAGCAGGTTAAATATATAAGTTTTGAGAAAATGTTTGTATGATGGCAAAATTTAGCAAATATTTGTCTTTATACAGAAAAAATAACACGTTTGAACTAAGCGGTGAAGGGTATCGTATGATCGGGCTTGACCGACTATAGTACTTTCTTACTTGTTTTGTATTAACTTGGATTTTGAAAACGATTAATAACGAGCCTAAATGGCACCGCTAAAAGGTTTACGGCTATTTGAAGGAGAACATTTCTAGCAGATACGTCCAAAATAGGCCAAGGATAGCAGATAACAGACACCTTTGAGTTGGTTTGTTTCCACGGAAGATAGTAGCAAACCACAGGATTTTGATCCAGATAGTACTTAATTCGTCAAGATCGACCATAAAGTACTCTTTATGGTCGATTTTGACGTAGTCATATATGAACCAAATTTGTAATCATGAAATCATTTTCATTATTAGGTCTAATATGAGAGCTAAGCCTAAATTTGGTTCAATTACCCCGAAATTTAGCACATCATTTTATGTGTGCCCAAGACGAATCGAAATTTTTACAAGTCTCTACATTTAAAACACCTTACGATCATAAAATTTAGTAATTTCCGTTTATTATTTCCAGTAGTCACACGACATAATATTTAACATCGATAATCCCAAGTAAAATCCCTTAAAAGCAATAATAATAACTTTTAATAAATGATTATCTTAACTTAAAACAAAATGTTTTATGCATCATCAGCCAAATAACAGGTAACAAAAAAAAAACTGAAAGAAGTATTGCAACCGCAATACTCATCACGTAATAAAGTGTACATGTAAAATTTACATGTAAATAGTTAATAAATGTTGACAAAGCCAAAAAAGCCTACATGCTCATAGTCACAAACAAAAAAAAAGCTGCGCTTCCACTTTGTCCTCTTAATTAATATGAAACAGTTAATATAACCCGGCTTGGCATCTTCAACAAGAGACACTTCAGCACAAGAAATCAAAAAAAAAAAAAAGACAAAATGAAAAGATAAATATAAAATTCATACCTGCAGATAAGAAAATCTTTAGAGTTTTAAACGCGCTCGTATGTATAATAAGCTCATGTTTTTATATTAATTAATATAAATAAAACTGACTCAGGAGACCTTTTTCTTTCCTGTTGAGATATACTCGTACTCGTTCGTTCTATTAGTTATACGAGTAAGTAAAAACAATACAAGAAACAACTGAATATTCAGACAAATGTAAATTTATAAAAATATGATGAAGAAAATTTTAATTTAACAACCATCAGGCATATAAATTGAGAGATATACATAATAATATTGAAGTTACAGTGGGAAGTAAAAGTGGCGTATATTAATATATTAGGGACATTGCATTCCAATTGTCAATAAAGGCAACACGCATAGTTATTGCTTTTAATCCGCATCGCTACTTGGACCTCCGCTTATCTCAAGAGCTACTGAAAGATTTTTGATACCATTTCACAATTATACAATCGTAAGAGTTACCCAATTCTTATATCACATTTCCCATCTTAAGCTTCCGTTATCCTTGACTCCCAGTGGAGCATAGGGCCTCATTGGTTTTATTCATCAGGGTGTTCTTGCATATATTAGGCACCTGCAAAATCCTTGCTTGATTACCCCTTGGAGTAGTATATTCTGTAGTGTTGTTTCTATCCATGCTTAAAACATCGTAAGTGCTAAGTTGATTTATGATGAGTCCAAAGACAAGAGCCGCATTTATAAAGCGAGCCGCTCGATCCGAGACAGACGCCCGCTTGCAGCCGCAACTATCATGTTGAACAGACACTTCAGTTTAGTACTTTACTAAGTACAATTATCTTAGACCCTTAGATCAAATACGTCGGAATGGCTTCAAGATAACTCCCCCTCATGTTAGCCTTGACCTAGAATCCCACTCGGGTTGTTTACAGCATCTTCAACTAGGTTGCTCAAGTTTCCAGGATGTACCACGAGGAGGTGTGAGTAGGAATTGAAAACAGTTATTACCTGTTGAGGCCCTATGCTCCACTGGGAGTCAAGGATAACAGAAGAAGAAGAAGATTACCTGTTATCAGGAAACCCAGGCAACAACTGTGTCCCATTTGCATCCCATCTTAAGCTAATCATCGTTAATCACAGGAGCAACCGATATCTTTTTGTATAGTTCTAAATCTCACGTTTGTAAATGTAACCAAATTTCATTTGCTAATTAGACGTTGCTGATCTGAAAAGTTTCTAAGGTATCAAAACTTCGACAAGAAACCCAAGAAATTCCAAGTTTTACTTTTTCCTTTCACCAACGAATTCTTTGTTTTGTCAATCGTTCAAGGTCTTTTTGTACTCGTATTTATTGGAATTTAAAAGAATGCAAAAATTTCTAAACTTTTTCTAGATTGCATTGTAGTAATTTTCTCCGATATCAAGAGATCGCGAATTCTTTCGTCTCGTCGTAGTTCCGACGATCATAGCGCACATAAGAGATACCAAACTCTTCCGACATATTTTGAATCCGTATTTCGAATTTCTCGATTTCAAGAGCTCCCAATATTTTCTTGATGTCATCAAACATTTTAGTGTTGTTTTTTTAATCGACGTTAATCGTTATGAATCTTGGCGATGCCAAGTTCTTCTTGATTTTTTCATAATGTTGGTGATCGTTAGATTTTTCGCCTTCAATTACTGTGTAATTTAAGTAGTAAGTTGTTATGCGTTCTAATGTGCTCTTGCTTTCCTGATTTTTTCTTAGTCGATCGTCAAGATCATAAAAATCTGTCCTTCTTTGGCCGACAGATCAATTTATAACCATTCATATTTTGGCTATTGTAAGAGCTATTATCAATGATCGTTATTTACGAAAATTCGTCGATGTCGATGTCAAGACTTCAAAATAGTCTTAATAATGTTTATATCGGTTTATAGCGGACTTGAGTGTCTGTTGACAGCGATTGTCGATCTTAAGTCTGATTGACTTCGTTGAAGTTTTGAAATTCGAAAGGAAAGAATCAGTATTAATTTTTTTATTCGCGATAGCGAAGTATTTCTGGACGGCTGGTTGCCTGTATATGTTGCTATTTTGAAGGTCTAATTGGAACTAGAGCTATGGTTGTGATTTTACTCCTGAAATTGGGATCCTTTGTCTGAACTCCGGACTGATTTCTGCGATATATCAGATCATGACACTAGGGCATTTCCTAGGCCTCCAATTCTATTACTTGTTGACCCTTAGGTAATAGACTCCTCCATATCCACTTCCAGTCTAAGACAACGATTGAAGCAAGATTAAACTATCTGTAAGCGATTAAAAATTAGTCAGTGCAGAATCTTCAAGTAGGTACACTAGTTGTGGTTAAGGAAGAAAATCGCTCCTTCAAACTCTTTGAGATTTGGAAGAAATGCCAAAGTATATACCACCTCAGATAATATTGTGTCTGTTTCAGACTTTTTAACACATCGAGGGACTAAAAATTACTAATCGACAAATTCAAAAGATCGAATTGCACGTGTTGGGGTGGAAAGCTGGTTAGGAGAAAAGTTGTGATGATCAGTCTCTGAGCTGGATGACAATTTAAGCTTTTTGTATTGTTAGCTCAAATTAATGCAAACCCAGCGGACAATATAGAAGTAGAAAGAAATAAAAACAAGATATTTTAGGATTTTGGATGATATGGAATAAATGGATTTTTATTCATTACCTTTTCTGTTGATGGTTAGTGTAAGAAGAAAGATTTGTTAGAAAGCCAAAACAGAAGCAACATTTTAGACGTTTTGGACCATCTGACAGTTGATTTTAGGCCTTATTGGAGAAAGAGATAGCCTGAGTTTTGACAGTATTCAAAACATTCAGCTTTTGTATATATGGAGAGCAGATAGGGTGTATCTGCTCGTCACAATATTAATGCTAAAGGCGAGATGAGGCCTTTTGGCATTAACATTGCCGCCCGCCTTGCAGGATATATGCAATGGACAATGGAAAAGTCAAGATGGTCTCGTCTAAGATGTCACTTCTATAAGGAGAAAGAAAGAAAAAAATACCATCCGAATAAATAATAAGTTATTACAGAAGTACTTATTTGTAATTAAGATGGTAATTTAAACTGAATGGCCCCGGTTCAAATCCCACCAAGGGCAGCAATTTTTTTTAGTTTTTTTTTTTATTAAAAGAGTCTTTTTAAATGATTTTTGAATTTTAAGAACTTAAATATTATCTACTGTAAAAAAAAATTTGTAAAACTAACTCACGTTAATGAAAAAATACCATCATGAGTCAATTTTGATTATGTAGGGGATGTTGAATACCAAACACGATTCTAATTGGTCTTAACTTGGTAAGCCCAACTTATCTGGGTCATCCTTCATCTCAACTGTGGACACACACCTCCTCATGGTATCACCCGGGGAGCTAGTTTAACACCCATTAATATTGTGAGTTAACATGTTCCGAGAGTTGTCCCATAAGATCGATAAAAATGGGTTAGGATTACGGGCTAGTAACCCTCTCTTGAAAAAAAAAATACAATGAAGGGGATAAAATTAGAATTGAAAGGTCCCACTACCTAATGTTAGAGGAGAATGTCCGAAACTTCGATAGAAAGACCAAGTAGAGGAACATTTTTCAAAGCTTGGCCTATAAAATTGGAGAATATTCGCACAAGATCGAAATCCATGGAATTCTAAAATATGCTCGGACTTTGACCTTAACAGGTTGTAACATTTAAGTAAGTAAGAGTCAATCTTATGTTAAAACTTATACAAAAAAGAAGATTTAAATTGTTTAAGTTTTAAAATAATTTTAAAAAAGTTTTAAAATATTTACAAAAAATCGTATAAAAATATTTTTCCAAAAATTACAACAAAGCAAAAAAAAAAGCAGGGAAAAACAAAGTAATTTTCACATGATTTTGGATCTTAAAATAAAAATTGTTTATATTAATTATAAGCTGCTAAGGTTTCAACATATGAAGTAGCTCAGTGGAAGAGTCTCTGCCTGGCAGTCGGAGGGGTGGGTTCGAGCCCCCATGGGAACATAAAAAAAATTTTATATTTCGTTTAAAAATATATGTAAAACAACAACAAAAAAGTTGTTGATGTTGTTGTTGTTGCTTTCAAATTGCTTACCGAGGGTCTGGGTTCGAGCCCCCATGGAATCATAAAAAAAATTTTGTATTTCGTTTAAAAATATATGTTTTTAATAAAACAACAACAAAAAAGTTGTTGCTGTTGTTGTTGTTGCTTTCAAATTGATTACGCAAGTCATTACTTTTCTGCAATTGGTAAGTACTTGCCTCCAATGACATCCCCATGTTAATGTAATGACTTAAACAGCGAATGAGTAAGTAGTTCGTGTTCAATAGTTTAACTGTTTAACTCATTATTTGGTAATGAAAAGTTTTACTGGGTTATATATAGACTTTCCTTTTACTTTGATAGATTTCACAAAGTGTGAGGGATAAATCAAAATATATCTTTCCAAACTCCGACTTCCAATAGAATTTTTCTTTATCACAATTTCACCCGACACTGTTTTGATATGAAACATATGATATTCCCGGGAGCTGTTAAAATACATAAACTTTAACAATGCAATGAAAATTGCGATGGCAGGATGATGATGATGTTGCTGATGATGCTGGTGATGCAGAAAAAGAAAATGATGTTGATGATGGTAGTGGCAATGATGGTACTGTTGCTGCCTCTTTCTGCTGCCGCTTGATAGGTTGGCTGTTGTTTGTTTGTTTGTTTGGTTGAATGGTTGGTTGGATGGATGATTTTGTTGAATGGTTTTGTTTTTTTTTTCGTTTGTGTTGGAATGATGTTGACTTGGTTCAGTAGTGTCTACTTATACGAGTACAACCAAAGAAGACTGACTATATGAATGGCTGACAGGGTAAACTAAAGAGATGGCTCATTGCACATGACATTCATTATACTGTCAAAGTGAGCACTTATGACGCGCTTAACAATTTGCACCTTGTTAATTAACGAGATTGCAACCTATGCGATCTATTGCGAACGTGACAACAACTACAAGACACATACACACACATTCCGGCTTACACACAGATATGTATGTATAACAAATTCTAAGTATGGTGCCAAAACAAAAGATACTTTTGCTTTGAAACTGTTTTTTGAAGGTGGGCTCCTTACAAAGCCAAGAAAACTGAATGGTGTTGGTATGGAAAGTAAGTGATTTTATCACATACACATACTTTCTCATATATCTTAACCGAACATTTATGAATAGAGATAATAAAACAGCTAGAAATCCTCTAATAAGTATGAGTTCTTTTGAATGTCTCAAGAGCATACCTTTACTTTTCCCTCTTTTTTGTTTGTAGAGCACACACTTCACTTGTTCTATTCGCTATGTGTGAGTATGATTATTCGTACCCGCCAAAAGAAAGTGTGATATTTATACCCCAAACATTTTGTAATCCTTGCTCCCACTGAAAGCTCTTGGATATGCAAGTAAATGATGCTTTTATACAATTTATTTTTTGTTGTTTTAGGCATAAAGCCACGTTCTTGGGGAGTTCTCTGGCAAATGATAAGGAGTGTTTTTTTGTTGAACACTTTCTAGCTGTGATATGTTTTCATCATTTGTAATGAACTTGAAGATGTTATGAATTTTTAAACAAAGAAAAGTTACTGAAAGACATGTAATGTATGTATTATCTTCATGGGACATGTAGAAATCTAAAATCATATGATAGTCATGTTTTTTTGTATTATTTTATATCTGATTTCTATTTATGATGAGATGTTGTGATAGAAGTAATCAAAATAATAATTATAAATTTTAGAATATACATACATTTTTGCTGTGTTTTTGTAAAAATTATTTTAATAAAGTTTTCCTACGTTTACAGCTCTTATTTAGGTATCTTAAGGACTGTCCCCCGCTTGTATGGGAAATTTTTTCATATGTTTTGATCGAAATACTTAATCGTAATATGAATTACTTTTGTGATCAGATAATGTTTACCCATGGCATCAAAATTTTAGTTAAGGGTCAATACGGCTAAACTGTGTAAGACATCAACCTCAAATTTTGGTTTTAAGTTAAATTGAGATTATCATTCCGTTTGTAATTTCCTTAATATTGGCTCAAAAACCAAAATTGATGTATATTCTGAACTCTCATGCTTGCTCTATTCTTAGACGATTGAGCGACGTCCGTCCGTGTCTGTCTGTGTCTGTCTATGTCTGTCTGTGTCTGTCTGTGTATGTCTGTGTCTGTCTGTGTCTGTCTGTGTCTGTCTGTGTCTGTCTGTGTCTGTCTGTGTCTGTCTGTGTCTGTCTGTGTCTGTCTGTATCTATCTGTGTGTGTCTGTCTGTGTCTGTCTGTGTCTGTCTGTGTCTGTCTGTGTCTGTCTGTGTCTGTCTGTGTCTGTCTGTGTCTGTCTGTGTCTGTCTGTGTCTGTCTGTCTGTGTCTGTCTGTGTCTGTCTGTGTCTGTCTGTGTCTGTCTGTGTCTGTCTGTGTCTGTCTGTGTCTGTCTGTGTCTGTCTGTGTCTGTCTGTCTGTGTCTGTCTGTGTCTGTCTGTGTCTGTCTGTGTCTGTCTGTGTCTGTCTGTGTCTGTCTGTGTCTGTCTGTGTCTGTCTGTGTCTGTCTGTGTCTGTCTGTGTCTGTCTGTGTCTGTCTGTGTCTGTCTGTGTCTGTCTGTGTCTGTCTGTGTCTGTCTGTGTCTGTCTGTGTCTGTCTGTGTCTGTCTGTGTCTGTCTGTGTCTGTCTGTGTCTGTCTGTGTCTGTCTGTGTCTGTCTGTGTCTGTCTGTGTCTGTCTGTGTCTGTCTGTGTCTGTCTGTGTCTGTCTGTGTCTGTCTGTGTCTGTCTGTGTCTGTCTGTGTCTGTCTGTGTCTGTCTGTGTCTGTCTGTGTCTGTCTGTGTCTGTCTGTGTCTGTCTGTGTCTGTCTGTGTCTGTCTGTGTCTGTCTGTGTCTGTCTGTGTCTGTCTGTGTCTGTCTGTGTCTGTCTGTGTCTGTCTGTGTCTGTCTGTGTCTGTCTGTGTCTGTCTGTGTCTGTCTGTGTCTGTCTGTGTCTGTCTGTGTCTGTCTGTGTCTGTCTGTGTCTGTCTGTGTCTGTCTGTGTCTGTCTGTGTCTGTCTGTGTCTGTCTGTGTCTGTCTGTGTCTGTCTGTGTCTGTCTGTGTCTGTCTGTGTCTGTCTGTGTCTGTCTGTGTCTGTCTGTGTCTGTCTGTGTCTGTCTGTGTCTGTCTGTGTCTGTTTGTGTCTGTTTGTGTCTGTTTGTGTCTGTTTGTGTCTGTCTGTGTCTGTCTGTGTCTGTCTGTGTCTGTCTGTGTCTGTCTGTGTCTGTCTGTGTCTGTCTGTGTCTGTCTGTGTCTGTCTGTGTCTGTCTGTGTCTGTCTGTGTCTGTCTGTGTCTGTCTGTGTCTGTCTGTGTCTGTCTGTGTCTGTCTGTGTCTGTCTGTGTCTGTCTGTGTCTGTCTGTGTCTGTCTGTGTCTGTCTGTGTCTGTCTGTGTCTGTCTGTGTCTGTCTGTGTCTGTCTGTGTCTGTCTGTGTCTGTCTGTGTCTGTCTGTGTCTGTCTGTGTCTGTCTGTGTCTGTCTGTGTCTGTCTGTGTCTGTCTGTGTCTGTCTGTGTCTGTCTGTGTCTGTCTGTGTCTGTCTGTGTCTGTCTGTGTCTGTCTGTGTCTGTCTGTGTCTGTCTGTGTCTGTCTGTGTCTGTCTGTGTCTGTCTGTGTCTGTCTGTGTCTGTCTGTGTCTGTCTGTGTCTGTCTGTGTCTGTCTGTGTCTGTCTGTGTCTGTCTGTGTCTGTCTGTGTCTGTCTGTGTCTGTCTGTGTCTGTCTGTGTCTGTCTGTGTCTGTCTGTGTCTGTCTGTGTCTGTCTGTGTCTGTCTGTGTCTGTCTGTGTCTGTCTGTGTCTGTCTGTGTCTGTCTGTGTATGTCTGTGTCTGTCTGTGTCTGTCTGTGTCTGTCTGTGTCTGTCTGTGTCTGTCTGTGTCTGCCTGTGTCTGTCTGTGTCTGTCTGTGTCTGTCTGTGTCTGTCTGTGTCTGTCTGTGTCTGTCTGTGTCTGTCTGTGTCTGTCTGTGTCTGTCTGTGTCTGTCTGTGTCTGTCTGTGTCTGTCTGTGTCTGTCTGTGTCTGTCTGTGTTCTTGGCAAATTTTGGTATTGAAATTGGGCGAAATCGGTTTTAATTCAACTTTCCGATGATTTAGTACTGTGGCTTGGTTGGTTAGACCGTCGACTATTTAGAATAACACATCAAATTCTGACCACTTTAAGCCCCGGTCACAGCAACATCCATTTCTGTAATAATAAATTTCTTTTAAAATTTTTAATCACCACAGCACCCTTCATCGGCGGTAAGCCCTTAGGCATTAACACGCTGTCGATGCAAAAGAAATAAAATTGTCTATAGAACAAATATCATTAATAATTCTTATATTTAACCAAGGGTGTCGAGGCATCACCACTTATATCAGCACTTATTAATAAAGCTATTGAAACTCTAAAATAATAAGGTCAAGATTTTTGATCAATACATATTTTTTTCAATCGAATAAGAAAATTTATTTTTTTTTCCGCAAATTACAAATATTTTGTTCTTCTTTGAAAAACAAAATTCCATAAAATATTTCTACATTTCAAGAGTTCGTATGAATTTAGAAAATTTATTACTGTCGTAAGATTAAAGTTGCATTCTAGTATTGCATTCTAGTAAGATTGGCTAGTTCCCTTCGCCTCCCCTTCCAACTATTCAAACGACCGTCTGTTTATCGTTTATTTGGTGGAAATTAATGGGAAGGAATGGAATCAAATGAAATGCTTGATTTGAAATCTTCGCACAGCCAAACGAACGAACAATCAGCAAAAGTTCAATTTATGACGGCACTTTATTGTGAGCAGCTGATGATGACTTCTTTGCTATTTGTTGTTCGCTCAACTTTTAAATGAAATAAAACTAAATAATGATCGCACATAATCAACGCTCAAACAAACGTTCACTTGCACACACGATCTCTTAGGAAATTTAGCTTTCAATATTTTTGCAAATTACGATGATGCGTTGACAGGCCGTCGTCAGTAACGGCAGCAGCTGCAAGTTGACTAACTGATCGCTGTTTTGCTTTTCGATGCTGACATTGGACGATTTGTTCTTCGTTTTTGTGTAACCGATATGTAGCAGTTGATATATGCGATAAAAACAACTTCGATGATAGAAATATTAAAGTCATTCGAGAACTGAAAAAATATTAAAATATGCCCAACAATTAAGAAAGAATATTTTGTAAAGATCGGCTATATAATCCTAGCTGTGGGTCGAAACAGTTTATTAAGACTTCATAAGCATAATTCATACTTTGCAGGGAGGGTAAATCATATACCTTTTATGTGTAATAATTTATGATCGGTTTAGATATCTTGCGTGTGATTGATATTAATTGTTTAAAAATATTTCGATGAACTACAAATAAATAAACCTCGACCATTGTATGTGGTGGGAGACCTATGTAGTCTTTATTCTAAAAGTGGGAAACCCACTTATTCCGATCAAAAGATTTAAGACCTAAGTAAGTCCAATTTGTTATATTTACTAGGAAGTACAAAATTTTATTAACGAAACCTTTCTTCCTGGTACCATTGAGATTCTTTCGCGGATTGAATAAATAATCTTCAGGATTCACTGGACAGGAAACTTAATTTATTTACTCTACATCGAAGACTGGTTGCAAAGATGCACTGTCTATTATAATCAGGAGTAGGCAGGCCATACCACCAGCAGCCGATAATTATACCCTTCACCACCATAGGTAGAAAGGGTATTATAAGTTTGTGCTGATGTATGTAACGCATAGAAATATTTGTCTTAGACTTTTAGTATACCATTAAATTTAGAATCACTTTCTGAGTCGATTTAGCGATGTCCGTCCGTCCGTCTGGCTGGCTGGACCCCCATGTAAACCTTGTAATCAAACTACAGGTCGCAATTCTAAAGATAATTTGATGAAATTTGGCGCAGATCAGTTCTTTGATAATGGGACCATGGCTATTGAAATTCATTAAAATCGGTCCATTATTTATGGTACCCCCCATAGGTCCCAATTCCCGGAATTGATATATTGGCCACAAAAATCAATGAAATTTAAAAGAAATACTGATTATATAAACTTAAATCACTATACCAAATTGAAATCGGTCCACATTTGACCATAGCTCCCATACAAACTTTTTTCTCAAAACGCACTAAATGAGACAAAATTCACTAAAACGCTCGTAAATCCGAAGATAATGAGAATCTTAAGTTTATTTTTTACATACATAATTGAGAATATGTTTAAATGGTGGCAAAATTTAGCTAATATTTGTCTTTATACAGGAAAAAAAACACCTTTGACCTTAGTGGTGAAGGGTATCGTATGGTCGGCCATGGCCGACTATAGCACTTTCTTACTCGTTTTTTTTATTTTCGTAAATACCACGATCATTAATAAAACTCGTGAAAATGAGTATTATAATCATTCAGTTGGAATTTGGATGTTAACAGAGTAGGTGCCGCTTTGTTAAAGAAAAGACAAAAAGAAAATAGGCAAGAAACAAATCAAAATCCAATTTATAGCAACAAAATTCATGGTTCGAGAGAACAAAGATATATAATCTCGAACATTGTTGCCTCGACACTATTATTTTCGTAAACATTGGGGATATATATTTTTTTAATATTGGGAATATATTTCAAAACAGAAATAAATTGTAATATTAAACAATTTTTGATGTTTATATTTAAAAGAAAAAATTTTGATAAAAAAATTTTTATAGAAAAATTATTGATAAAAAAATTTTCTATAGAAAAATTTTTGATAGAAAATTTTTTTATCAAAAATGTTTCTATAGAAAATTTTTTTAATATAAATTTTTCTATAGAAAAAGTTTTTATCAAGTATTTTTCTAAAAAAAATTTTTTTATCAAAAATTTTACTATCACTTTATTTTATCAAAATAGTATTTGTTTATCAAAAAATTTTTCTTTAGAAATTTTTTTTATCAAAAATTTTTCTATAGAAATTTTTTTCAAAAATTTTTCTATAGAAATTTTTTTTATCAAAAATTTTTCTATAGAAATTTTTTTTATCAAAAATTTTTCTATAGAAAATTTTTTTATCAAAAAATTTTCTTTCAAAAATTTTTCTATAGAAAATTTTTTCATCAAAAATTTTTCTATAGAAAATTTTTTTATCAAAAATTTTTCTATAGAAAATTTTTTTATCAAAAATTTTTTGTCAAAAATTTTGTTATCAAAAATTTTCTTATTTTTATAAGAAAATTTTCAAAAATTTCTTATTATTATAAGCAATTTTTCGAAGATTTCCCAATAAAACTTTTCATTACCAAATAATGAGTTAAACAGTTAAACTATTGAACACGAACTACTTACTCATTCGCTGTTTAAGTCATTACATTAACATGGGGATGTCATTGGAGGCAAGTACTTACCAATTGCAGAAAAGTAATGTCTTGGGTAAGCAATTTGAAAGCAACAACAACAACAACAACAACAGCAACAACTTTTTTGTTGTTGTTTTATTAAAAACATATATTTTTAAACGAAATACAAATTTTTTTTTTTATGATCCCATGGGGGCTCGAACCCAGACCCTCCGACTGCTAGGCAGAGACTCTTCCACTGAGCTACTTCATATGTTGAAAACTTAGCAGCTTATAATTAATATAAACAATTTTTATTTTTAGATCCAAAATCATGTGAAAATAACTTTGTTTTTCCCTGCTTTTTTTTGCTTTGTTGTAATTTTTGGAAAAATATTTTTATACGATTTTTTGTAATTATTTTCAAACTTTTTTAAAATTATTTTAAAACTTAAACAATTTAAATCTTCTTTTTTGTATAAGTTTTTACATAAGATTGACTCTTATTTACTTACTTAAATGTTACAACCTGTTAAGGTCAAAGTCCGAGCATATTTTAGAGTTCCATGGATTTCGATCTTGTGCTAATATTCTCCAATTTTATAGGCCAAGCTTTGAAAAATGTTCCTCTACTTGGTCTTTCTATCGAAGTTTCGGACATCCTTCTCTAACATTAGGTAGTGGGACATTTCAATTCTAATTTTATCCTCTTCATTATATTTTTTTTCAAGAGAGGGTTACTAGCCCGTAATCCTAACCCATTTTTATCGATCTTATGGGACAACTCTCGGAACATGTTAATTCACAATATTAATGGGTGTTAAACTATCTCCCCGGGTGATACCATGAGGATGAAGAATGACCCAGATAAGTTGGGCTTACCAAGTTAAGACCAATTAGAACCGTGTTTGGTATTCAACATCCCCTACATAATCAAAATTGACTCATGATTGTATTTTTCATTACCGTGAGTTAGTTTTACAATTTTTTTTTTACAGAAGATAATATTTAAGTTCTTAAAATTCAAAAATCATTTAAAAAGACTCTTTTAACAAAAAAAAACTAAAAAAAATTATTGCCCTTGGTGGGATTTGAACCGGGGCCATTCAGTTTAAATTACCATCTTAATTACAAATAAGTATTTCTGTAATAACTTATTATTTACTCGGATGGTATGTTGTAGTCGTTACAAGGTAACCAGTTATCAGAGTACTTGCCATTACCGAAGTTTTGCTGGGTTCTTATTATTATAAGAAATTTTTCAAAAATTTCTTATTTTCATAAGAAACTTTTAAAAAATTTCTTATTTTGATAAGAAATTTTACAAAAGTTTCTTATTTTTATAAGAAATTTTTCAAAAATTTCTTATTTTTATAAGAAACTTTTCAAAAATTTCTTATTTTTATAAGAAATTTTACAAAAGTTTCTTATTTTTATAAGAAATTTTTCCAAAATTTCTTATTTTTATAAGAAATTTTTCAAAAATTTCTTATTTTTATAAGAAATTTTTCAAAAATTTCTTATTTTTATAAGAAATTTTTCAAAAATTTCTTATTTTTATAAGAAACTTTTCAAAAATTTCTTATTTTTATAAGAAATTTTACAAAAGTTTCTTATTTTTATAAGAAATTTTTCCAAAATTTCTTATTTTTATAAGAAATTTTACAAAAGTTTCTTATTTTGATAAGAAATTTTTCAAAAATTTCTTATTTTTATAAGAAACTTTTCAAAAATTTCTTATTTTTATAAGAAATTTTACAAAGGTTTCTTATTTTTATAAGAAATTTTTCCAAAATTTCTTATTTTTATAAGAAATTTTTCAAAAATTTCTTATTTTTATAAGAAATTTTTCAAAAATTTCTTATTTTTATAAGCAATTTTTCAAAGATTTCTTATTTTTATAAGCAATTTTTCAAAAATTTCTTATTTTGATAAGAAATTTTTCAAAAATTTCTTTCTTTTATAAGAAACTTTTTTTTTAAATTTCTTATTTTTATAAGAAATTTTACAATTTTTATAAGAAATTTTTCAAAAATTTCTTATTTTTATAAGAATTTTTTAAAAAATTTCTTATTTTTATAAGAAATTTTTCAAAAATTTCTTATTTTTATAAGAAATTTTTCAAAAATTTCTTATTTTTATAAGAAATTTTACAAAAATTTCTTATTTTTAAAAGAAATTTTTAAAAATTTCTTATTTTTATAAGAAATTTTTCAAAAATATTTGATAAAAAAATTTTCTATAGAAAAATTTTTGATAAAAAAATTTTCTACAGAAAAATTTTTGATAAAAAAATTTTCTATAGAAAAATTTTTGATAAAAAAATTTTCTATAGAAAAATTTTTGATAAAAAAATTTTCTATAGAAAAATTTTTGATAAGAAAATAAAAAAATTTTTGATAAAAAATTTTCAATAAAAAATTTTTTGGTAAAAAAATGTTCTATAGAAAAATTTTTGATAAAAAAATTTTCTATAGCTAAATTTTTGATTAAAAATGTTTTTTATAGTAAAATTTTTGATAAAAAAATCTTCTATAGAAAAATTTACTCATTATCTCAAAACCGGAGGAATTATTTTGGCGAGGAATCCATATGGTAACCCAAAGATTTAAAAAAAGATAGTATTATATTGGATATTACGACCAAAGTTTGCCCATTCCCGCTTATTTTACCTATTTGTCCTTATTTTTTTACGTCCGAAATAAAAAAAAAAAAAACAACGGAATGAAAAAACACAGTTAACGGAAAGCGCCAGTGGGCACGTACATATAACGACAAACAACGGCATCATTTAACTGGCATCTTTCAACTAATATTATTACACAACTAATAAAGTAGACAACGCATAGAGATGAGGATCATCATCATCATTGTCTTCTTTGAGGAAGATTTAAGTACAAAAAAATAAAACTTTGGATGCGCCACACTCTACACGAATTGTATTATATTTTTCAATGTATGTATGTTTGCATGTGTAGTAGACCGGTTCAAAAAAAAGTTTTTAAAATGTTTGTGGTCATTTTATGTGGTTCAACATCCGAAATGTCCAAATTTTCCATCGCTATAACTCTTTAATAAGATTAAATTTGACTAATAACATTGGAGAGTCTGAGCACCTTCATGGTTTATTCGCACATAACCTGTGACTTAGCAAAATCCCACAAAAGAAAGGTGATCAAATTGCAAGATACATGACCTCAACATGACTCTTACCATTCGTGCAGAAGCTGTCTAAAAAGTAGCATCGCTCTTTGGGATCTAAGGACAATCAGCGTCCGTAAAATTGTTTTCTTAGAAATACATCGTTGGTCTGATATAAAAAGGCGCTAACTCTTATATTTAAAACTTTACAGGAGAAGGTAAAAACTGGTTTAAAACAGAACAAAAAAACTAAATTTTATATTTTTTTAAATGTAGGCTATTATTAAAATGAAGGACGATTTTGGTTTAAAAGCTTTTTTTAATATATATTTAACATATAAAAAAACTTGAGACAGGGCTTTTTGTATTCTCATTTTGGAGCACAAATGTTATTAACGTCTTTTTCTGTAGTGATCAAAACAAATTATATTAAGGAAAGCTTCATATTGCGAATGTTTCGATATGAAAGCTTTCGATAGCGAGTGCTTTCTACAAGTGATCTTTCGATATTAAAAGTTTTCTATAGGAAAGCTTTCGATATCGTTTTTATATCGAAGCTTTGATATTGAAAGTTTGACTTGGAATGTTTTCTATATGAAATCTTTTGATATTTCAAGTTTTATGATGGAAATCAAAAGTTTTCTATTTAAAATCTTTCCATAACAAAAGTTTGTTAGTAGAAAGCTTTGGATAGTAAAAGTAACATTATAAAAACAAGAAATTTTTAAAAAAATTCCTAAAAAAACAAAAAAATTTCCTATAAATATAAGAAATTTTTGCAAAAAGAATAAATTTTGAAAACTTTCCTATAAAAATAAAGAAACTTTTTAAAAATTTTTATAAAAATAATAAATTTTTGAAACATTTGCTATAAAAATAAAAAAAAGTTGGAAAAATTCTTATACAAATAAGAATTGTTTTGAAAATTTACTATAAAAATAAGACATTTTTGAAAAATTTCCTATAAAAATAAGACATTTTTGAAAAATTTCCTATAAAAATAAGAAATTTTTGAAAAATTTCCTATAAAAATAAGAAATTTTAGAAAAATTTCTAAAATTAAGAAATTTTAAAAAATTTCCTGTAAAGAAATTTTTGAAATTTCCTATTAAGAAATTTTTAAAAAAATTTCCTATAAAATTAAGAAATTTTTGAAAAATTTCCTATAAAAAAAATCCTATAATAATGGTAAATCTTTGGAAAATTTCCTTAAGGTAATAATTGCTTATATGTACCTATAGGAATTTTTTAAAAATTTTTTTTATTTTTATAGGGAAGTTTTTAAAAATTTTCTATTTTTATAGGAAATTTTTCAAAAATTTCCTATTTTTATAGGAAATTTTTCAAAAATTTCCTATTTTTATAGGAAATTTTTCAAAAATTTCCTATTTTTATAGGAAATTTTTCAAAAATTTCCTCTTTTTATAGGAAATTCTTCAAAAATTTCCTATTTTTATAGGAAATTTTTCAAAAGTTTCTTGTTTTTATAGGAAAATTTTCAAAAATTTCTTATTTTTATATGAAATTTTTCAAAAATTTCTTATTTTTAAAGGAAATTTTTCAAAAATTTCTTATTTTTATACGAAATTTTTCAAAAATTTCATATTTTTATAGGAAATTTTTCAAAAATTTCTTATTTTTATAGGAATATTTTCAAAAATTTCTTATTTTAATAGGAAATTTTTTAAAAATTTTTTATTTTTATAGGAAATTTTTCAAAAATTTCTAATTTTTATAGGAATATTTTCAAAAATTTCTTATTTTTATAGGAAATTTTTCAAAAATTTCTTATTTTTATAGGAAATTTTTCAAAAATTTCTTATTTTTATAGAAAATTTTTCAAAAATTTCTTATTTTTATAGGAAATTTTTCAAAAATTTCATATTTTTATAGGAAATTTTTCAAAAATTTCTTATTTTTATAGGAATATTTTCAAAAATTTCCTATTTGTATAGGAAATTTTTTAAAAATTTCTTATTTTTATAGGAAATTTTTCAAAAATTTCTTATATCTATAGGAAAATTTCTTAATTTTATAGGAAGTTTTTGAAAAATTTCTTATTTTTATAGGAAATTTTTCAAAAATTTCTTATTTTTATAGGAAATTTTCAAAAATTTCTTAATTTTATAGGAAGTTTTTGAAAAATTTCTTATTTTTATAGGAAATTTTTCAAAAATTTCTTATTTTTATAGGAAATTTTTCAAAAATTTCTTATCTTTATAGGAAATTTTTCAAAAATTTCTTATTTTTATAGGAAATTTTTCAAAAATTTCTTATTTTTTTTATAGGAAATTTTTCAAAAATTTCTTATTTTTATAGGAAATTTTTCAAAAATTTCTTATTTTTATAGCAAATTTTTCAAAAATTTCTTATTTTTATAGGAAATTTTTCAAAAACTTCGTATTTTTATAGAAAAATTTTCAAAAATTTCTTATTTTTATAGAAAATTTTATAAAATTTCCTATTTTGGTAGGAAATTTTTCTAAAATTTCTAATTTTTATAGGAAATTTTTCAAAAATTTCTTATTTTTACAGGAAATTTTTCAAAAATTTCTTATTTTTATAGGAAATTTTTCAAAAATTTCTTATTTTATTTTAGGAAATTTTTAAAAATTTCTAAATTTTATAGGAAATTTAAAAAATTCTAATTTTGATAGGAAATTTTCAAAAATTTCTAATTTTTATAGGAAATTTTCAAAAATTTCTTATTTTTATAGGAAATTTTTCAAGAATTTCTTGTTTTTATAGGAAATTTTTCAAAAATTTCTTATTTTTATAGGAATTTTTTCATAAATTTCTTATTTTTATAGGAAATTTTTTAAAAATTTCATAATTTTATAGAAAATTTTTCATAAATTTCTTATTTTTGTAGGAAATTTTTAAAAAATTTCTTATTTTTATTGGAAATTTTTTAAAAATTTCTAATTTTTATAGGAAACTTTCAAAAATTTCTTATTTATATAGGAAATTTTTTAAAAATTTCTTATTCTTATTTTTCAAAAATTTCTTATTTTTTAGGAATATCTTAGGGCTTTTTTAAAAATTACTAAAATAACCACTAATTTTAATAAAATTACTTCAAATTTTTGTGGGGGGTGTATTTGCGTTAAATGCATTGGATGCAGGTAAAATAATTTAATCATTTTCTGTAAGAGTTCCAAATATCGCTTATAATTGGTTTGAGGATAAGGCCGGTCTAATGTGTAGGTATGGATTTAAATTTGATTAACCGAATTGTTATTATGAAAAGCCTACAAAATGCCTCAAACTTTGTTATGCTGATATTTCTGTGTACCCTGTAGCAGGCATTAAAGTATATAAAAGTATGAAGAAGATATGAAAAATATTTTTTTTCTAAATGCACCCAATATAAAAATTTAAGTAAGGATTTGTAGCTCAAATATAAAGCTCTCATATCCAATATCATTCATTGGATTCCCTACCCTCTTTATGATATTTCCACTAAACAAGTGTTTTTATGTCTGATCTTTACTTTACAAGATAAACATTTTAGTATTAGATACATTTTTTTTCCTTTTGAACATACTCAGAAATATGCAATTTTGTAAATTTTTTTTCTTTGCCTCTAATATTTTGAAAAGCTAACGCTGATAACCTCTAAGCGAATTGCGAGACTAAAGACGCGTGTTGCAAAATTTTGAAATCATCCATGTAAAATTTTTTAACAAGCTACACACAAAAAACTCTGGAGATGCAAAAAATGCGTGTCTTGTTTTAGAAAATGCAATTACAATCGACTAGCGGTTGATAGGCTGGGCCAATATGAGGAAGATTGCCTTTAGACATGCATGTCTCTATAGTTTTCCCAAATGCGTATTTCTTTTTCTCTGGTTTATAATACTTTGTTATGATCTTACACCTACTGTCACATTTAACAAAAAAGTCCATAAAATGAATATAATTTAAAAAAAATTTTATTGTGTTTAATATTTAAATTATGTTATTAATTTTGTTGTTATTGAAAATTCTAATTGTATAATTTGTTAAACAAATAACTAGCGTCAGTCAGACGAGTGCTAGAAATATCCATTACTTAAAATTATTCTTTACTAAAGATAAGCTTTGGAAATATGCATATCTAAGATGTTCTAGTCATGAGCATGCACTGAACAAAAAAATTGTTGAAATCAAATTTATTCATTAATTAATCTAGTCATAGCTACAGCCATAGGTCCATTTGTACCTTAAGTCTTAGATTCTGACATATAACTTATCATAGTTTGAGTCGTATTATCTAGTCATAGTCTAGTCATAGTCTAGTCATAGTCTAGTCATAGTCTAGTCATAGTCTAGTCATAGTCTAGTCATAGTCTAGTCATAGTCTAGTCATAGTCTAGTCATAGTCTAGTCATAGTCTAGTCATAGTCTAGTCATAGTCTAGTCATAGTCTAGTCATAGTCTAGTCATAGTCTAGTCATAGTCTAGTCATAGTCTAGTCATAGTCTAGTCATAGTCTAGTCATAGTCTAGTCATAGTCTAGTCATAGTCTAGTCATAGTCTAGTCATAGTCTAGTCATAGTCTAGTCATAGTCTAGTCATAGTCTAGTCATAGTCTAGTCATAGTCTAGTCATAGTCTAGTCATAGTCTAGTCATAGTCTAGTCATAGTCTAGTCATAGTCTAGTCATAGTCTAGTCATAGTCTAGTCATAGTCTAGTCATAGTCTAGTCATAGTCTAGTCATAGTCTAGTCATAGTCTAGTCATAGTCTAGTCATAGTCTAGTCATAGTCTAGTCATAGTCTAGTCATAGTCTAGTCATAGTCTAGTCATAGTCTAGTCATAGTCTAGTCATAGTCTACTCATAGTCTAGTCATAGTCTAGTCATAGTCTAGTCATAGTCTAGTCATAGTCTAGTCATAGTCTAGTCATAGTCTAGTCATAGTCTAGTCATAGTCTAGTCATAGTCTAGTCATAGTCTAGTCATAGTCTAGTCATAGTCTAGTCATAGTCTAGTCATAGTCTAGTCATAGTCTAGTCATAGTCTAGTCATAGTCTAGTCATAGTCTAGTCATAGTCTAGTCATAGTCTAGTCATAGTCTAGTCATAGTCTAGTCATAGTCTAGTCATAGTCTAGTCATAGTCTAGTCATAGTCTAGTCATAGTCTAGTCATAGTCTAGTCATAGTCTAGTCATAGTCTAGTCATAGTCTAGTCATAGTCTAGTCATAGTCTAGTCATAGTCTAGTCATAGTCTAGTCATAGTCTAGTCATAGTCTAGTCATAGTCTAGTCATAGTCTAGTCATAGTCTAGTCATAGTCTAGTCATAGTCTAGTCATAGTCTAGTCAAAGTCTAGTCATAGTCTAGTCATAGTCTAGTCATAGTCTAGTCATAGTCTAGTCATAGTCTAGTCATAGTCTAGTCATAGTCTAGTCATAGTCTAGTCATAGTCTAGTCATAGTCTAGTCATAGTCTAGTCATAGTCTAGTCATAGTCTAGTCATAGTCTAGTCATAGTCTAGTCATAGTCTAGTCATAGTCTAGTCATAGTCTAGTCATAGTCTAGTCATAGTCTAGTCATAGTCTAGTCATAGTCTAGTCATAGTCTAGTCATAGTCTAGTCATAGTCTAGTCATAGTCTAGTCATAGTCTAGTCATAGTCTAGTCATAGTCTAGTCATAGTCTAGTCATAGTCTAGTCATAGTCTAGTCATAGTCTAGTCATAGTCTAGTCATAGTCTAGTCATAGTCTAGTCATAGTCTAGTCATAGTCTAGTCATAGTCTAGTCATAGTCTAGTCATAGTCTAGTCATAGTCTAGTCATAGTCTAGTCATAGTCTAGTCATAGTCTAGTCATAGTCTAGTCATAGTCTAGTCATAGTCTAGTCATAGTCTAGTCATAGTCTAGTCATAGTCTAGTCATAGTCTAGTCATAGTCTAGTCATAGTCTAGTCATAGTCTAGTCATAGTCTAGTCATAGTCTAGTCATAGTCTAGTCATAGTCTAGTCATAGTCTAGTCATAGTCTAGTCATAGTCTAGTCATAGTCTAGTCATAGTCTAGTCATAGTCTAGTCATAGTCTAGTCATAGTCTAGTCATAGTCTAGTCATAGTCTAGTCATAGTCTAGTCATAGTCTAGTCATAGTCTAGTCATAGTCTAGTCATAGTCTAGTCATAGTCTAGTCATAGTCTAGTCATAGTCTAGTCATAGTCTAGTCATAGTCTAGTCATAGTCTAGTCATAGTCTAGTCATAGTCTAGTCATAGTCTAGTCATAGTCTAGTCATAGTTCAGTCATAGTCTAGTCATAGTCTAGTCATAGTCTAGTCATAGTCTAGTCATAGTCTAGTCATAGTCTAGTCATAGTCTAGTCATAGTCTAGTCATAGTTAGTCATGGTCTAGTCATATTCTAAGCCTTAATTTTGCTTAGTATATATAATGTCTGGCCCCTTGTTTTATCATATAGAGTTGGTAACCTCTCGTCTTGATCATTTATAAGATCATATGCGTGTAAGTGAGGGCGTTTCAATGATTCCTTCGCTTCTGGTGATTGTCTGTCTGTCGTGTTATGTTAAATTTGCATATTTTTCAACTGACAATCAAGAAAGAAAAAAATGTGTCTTCTGTGATCTGCAGCTGGCAAGTGTCAAGCTTATGAATCTTGTCAACGCAATTATATCTAATTGTTGCTACATAAATCTATCGCGTAAATAGAGGATGAACGTGAAACATGGAATTGTTAAAATATTTTTTATACACGATCTCTCTTTCTAGATGGATCTGAAGGTATGTATGTGAGTCTATCCATAAGTACGAGTATCTATTCATTGTAATGAAGTTGAATATTTGTTAGTAGGAATGTGTTTTGTGTTGTGTCCACTTGTAGCCGCACCTTATTTTTTTGTTATTATCAGCTTTTGTAGTTTTTTGTGTTGTTTTGTGTGTGAGGTTTTTAAGTTTTTGTATGCAACCTCTTAACTTAGATTTAAAGATAGAAAAAATATTTATTGCAATTTTTTTTTGTTATTACTAACATGTTGTTGCTGTTGTCTTCTTACGCTGATCATTATTTGCATTTATGATCACGATGAGATGCAGTCCAAGTCATTCACTCACTCATTCATTGCGCCGTTGTTGTGGTTCCGTGGTTGCGGCTGTTGGTTAAGTTGGTTGACAAGACACATTCTTGTGATGCCATCAAATTAGTTGTATTTTATGATTAGAGTCATATTGTGTTGGAGAAGTAAAACGTTCTACACATAATATCCAGAATCTTTTTAATAGTACAATTTTGCAACAGAAAAAAAAAGAGTTAAAGAAGACTATTAAAAATAAATTGGAATTTCTATTACTTAAATTAATTACACAATGTTTTGCTTTGTTTTCTAATGAGTCTCTGTGTATTACAAAAATGTGGTCGGAGACTTAAGAATGAGTTAATGAATTTATTACTTTTATAAATTGGATTTTACAAATATGAAGAATGTTACTTTGAGAACCGGTGGTCATAAATTATGTAGAAGTCTATTAGACTTAAGAATAAAGCAAGAAAATTAGTAAGTGCTCAAGTCCATTTTCAAAAAATTTCCTTTCAAAAGGAAAATTTAGAAAAATTTCCTATAAATAGTAAATTTTCAAAAAATTTCCTATAAAAGTAAAATTTTCAAAAAATTTCCTATATAAAGTAAATTTGGGAAAATTTTCCTTTTAATTGTCAATTTTCGAAAAAATTTCCTAAAAAAGTCAATTTTCGAAATATTTCCTGTTACAAGTCAATTTTCAAAAAATTTCCTATAAATAGTAAATTCCGAAGAAATTTTCTTACATAGTCAATTTTCGAAAAATTTCGTAAAAATAATAAATTTTTGAAAAATTTCGTAGAAATAATCAATTTTTGAATTTTTGAAAATTTCCTATAAAAAGTCAATTTTTAAAAATTTCCTATAAAAAGTAAAATTCAAAAAATTTTCGAAATAATTTCCTGTAAATAGTTAATTTTCGAAAAATTTCCTAAAAAAAGTAAATTTTCGAAAAATTTTTAATAAATAGTCAATTTTCAAAAAATTTCATATGTAAGTAATTTTCGAAAGATTTGCTATAAAAAGTCAATTTTCAAAAAATTTGCTATAAAAAGTCAATTTTCGAAAAATTTCCTATAAATAGTCAATTTTCGAAAAATTTCCTATAAATAGTCAATTTTCAAAAAATTTCCTATAAATAGTCAGTTTTTGAAAAATTTCCTATAAATAGTCAATTTTCGAAAAATTTCCTAAAAATATAAATTTTGGAAAAATTTCCTATGAACAGTCAATTTTCGAAAAATTTCCTATAAAAAGTCAATTTTCGAAGAATTTCCTTTAAATAGTCAATTTTCGAAAAATGTACTAATAAAAACATCAATTTTCAAAAAATTTCCTATAAATAGTCAATTTTCGAAAAATTTCCTATAATTAGTCAATTTACAAAAAATTTCCTCGAAATATGTAGTTAATTTTCGAAGAATTTTCTATAAAAGATCAATTTTATAAAAATTTCCTATGAATAGTCAATTTTAGAAAATTTCCTATAAAAAATCAATTTTCAAAAAATTTCCTATAAATATTCAATTTTCGAAAAATTTCCTATAAATAGTCAATTTTCAAAAAATTTCCTATAAATAGTCAATTTTCGAAAAATTTCCTATAAATAGTCAATTTTCGAAAAATGTCCCATAAAAAGTCAATTTTCGAAAAATTTCCTATAAATAGTAAATTTTCGAAAAATTTCCTATAAATAGTAAATTTTCGAAAAATTTCCTATAAATAGTCAATTTTTGAAAAATTTCCTATAAATAGTCAATTTTCGAAAAATTTCCCATAAATAGTCAATTTTCGAAAAATTTCCTATAAATAGTCAATTTTCGAAAATTTCCCATAAATAGTCAATTTTCAAAAAATTTCCTATAAATAGTCAATTTTCGAAAAATTTCCTATAAATAGTCAATTTTCGAAAATTTCCCATAAATAGTCAATTTTCGAAAAATTTCCCATAAATAGTCAATTTTCGAAAAATTTCCTATAAATAGTCAATTTTCGAAAAATTGCCTATAAATAGTGAATTTTCGAAAAATTTCCTTAAATAGTAAATTTTCGAAAAATTTCCCATAAATAGTCAATTTTCGAAAAATTTCCCATAAATAGTCAATTTTCGAAAAATTTTCCATAAATAGTCAATTTTCGAAAAATTTCCTATAAATAGTCAATGTTCGAAAAATTTCCTATAAGTAGTCAATTTTCGAAAAATTTCCTATAAAAAGTAAATTTTCGAAATATTTCCTATAAAAAGTAAATTTTCGAAAAATTTCCTCTAAATAGTACATTTTCGAAATATTTTCTTTAAATAGTCAATTTTCAAAAATTTCCTATAAATAGTAAATTTTCGAAAAATTTCCTATAAATAGTAAATTTTCGAAAAATTTCCTATAAATAGTAAATTTTCGAAAAATTTCCTATAAATAGTAAATTTTCGAAAAATTTCATATAAATAGTCAATTTTCGAAAATTTCCCATAAATAGTCAATTTTCGAAAAATTTCCCATTAATAGTCAATTTTCGAAAAATTTCCTATAAATAGTCAATTTTCGAAAAATTTCCTATAAATAGTCAATTTTCGAAAAATTTCCTATAAATAGTCAATTTTCGAAAAATTTCCTATAAATAGTCAATTTTCGAAAAATTTCCTATAAATAGTCAATTTTCGAAAAATTTCCTATAAATAGTCAATTTTCGAAAAATTTCCTATAAATAGTCAATTTTTGAAAAATTTCCTATAAATAGTCAATTTTCGAAAAATTTCCTATAAATAGCCAATTTTCGAAAAATTACCTATAAACTGTCAATTTTCGAAAAATTTTCTATAAATAGTCAATTTTTGAAAAATTTCCTATAAATAGTCAATTTTCGAAAAATTTCCTATAAATAGTCAATTTTCGAAAAATTTCCTATAAATAGTCAATTTTCGAAAAATTTGCTATAAATAGTCAATTTTCGAAAAATTTCCTATAAATAGTCAATTTTCGAAAAATTTCCTATAAATAGTCAATTTTCGAAAAATTTCCTATAAATAGTCAATTTTTGAAAAATTTCCTATAAATAGTCAATTTTCGAAAAATTTCCTATAAATAGCCAATTTTCGAAAAATTACCTATAAACTGTCAATTTTCGAAAAATTTTCTATAAATAGTAAATTTTTGAAAAATTTCCTATAAATAGTCAATTTTCGAAAAATTTCCTATAAATAGTCAATTTTCGAAAAATTTCCTATAAATAGTCAATTTTCGAAAAATTTCCTATAAATAGTCAATTTTCGAAAAATTTCCTATAAATAGTCAATTTTCGAAAAATTTCCTATAAATAGTCAATTTTCAAAAAATTTCCTATAAATAGTCAATTTTCAAAAAAATTCCTATAAATAGTCAATTTTCGAAAAATTTCCTATAAATAGTCAATTTTCGAAAAATTTGCTATAAATAGTCAATTTGCGAAAAATTTCCTATAAATAGTCAATTTTCGAAAAATTTCCTACAAATAGACAATTTTCGAATAATTTCCTATTAATAGTCAATTTTAGAAAAATTTCCTATAAATAGTCAATTTTAGAAAAATTTCCTATAAATAGTGAATTTTGGAAAAATTTCCCATAAATAGTCAATTTTCGAAAAAATTCCTATAAATATTGAATTTTCAAAAAATTTCCTATAAAAAGTAAATATTCGAAAAATTTCTTATACAAAGTCAATTTTAGAAAATTTTCGTCCATTTTTAAAAAATTTCATAAAAATAACCAATTTTCGAAAAATTTCCTTTAAATATTCAATTTTCTAAAAATTTCCTATAAATAGTCAGTTTTCGAAAAATTTCCTATAAATTTTCAAAAAATTTGGTAAAAGAAATCAATTTTTGAAAAATTTTCTTTATAAGTAAATTTTCGAAGAATTTTCTACAAATAGTCTTAACTCCCTATAAAAAGTCAATTTTCGAAAAATTTCCTTTCAAAAGTTAATTTTCAAAAAATTTCCTGTAAATAGACAATTTTTAAAAATTTTGCTTAATAGTGATGGTCATGTTTTGGCCATTCAACTCCATCGCTTACCTTTCCAAATTTCTTGTAATGATTTTAAAACATTATTAATAGTAATGGAAGCAAAAACCTTTACAATCTCCATGAAACCTTAATTTATTAATATAAGATTCAGCCGATAAGCAACATTGTTTTAAAAATTTTATTTTGAAAAACAATTTTTTATATGACGATTAAATTTGTCCTCATAACTGGCGATTTTGTGTCGACTATGTATTCACATACATGGGGCGATTACTCCTGTTATGAGCAATTTTAATTTTCAACTGTTTTGTAACCTTTGGAAAGGAAGACCAAAAAAAAAAAAATGTACGAGTATATAAAAATAACTCACATAAACTATGTGAAAATGTAACCTATAAAATGTGTTTAAAATTGAAAAATTGGTATCGGTATAAAGATTAGACATTAGTTTAGCATTCACAGGAGCGACGGCAGTTATGGAAACGAGTGGTATCATATATATTAATGTTAACCCAAGAAGGCTAACAGTATTGAAGTTGGTACCGTTAGGTCGTATTCGTGTAGCAATAATAAAAAAATCTTAACAAACTTATAAATCACATTTTTCATACAAAATAGGTAACTACAATAAAACTTTTATAATTTTATAATTTGTTTATGAATTAGGAAACTTACTTTCTTACCCATTTTTAAGAAAAAACAAAAAGTTTTGTTTAGAAAACAATCATTCCTCTCGAAAGTTTTATTTTTATAGACACATCGTTTGGCTGTCTTTATGATAATATAAAGATAGGGATTGCAAGTTTTATCATAAAAAGTTTTTCTAAGGAAAATAATTAAAGTTGTTTAGTTTAAAGTAACAAATTTTAATCTGAAATTTTACTGATGATGAATGTTTTCCAATATATGTATAAATTCCTTTCCACCTCTGCTCTATGCACGAAAATATTGTGGAAAATTGAAATTTTTTCGGCAACATTTCCCAGGGATGCCGCAAAACATTTTTTCCTACAAAAACTGTTATCTTACACAGAAACAATTTTTTTGTCTATTCCTTTTATTTTCTTTCAATGAATGAATGAATGAATGAGAATGTGTATGGGGCCACAGTGTAGACACTCATATAAAATGCATGAAGATGCATGCGTATCATAGAGACTAATCTTTATAAAAGGGGCATCATCACCTGTGCATTAAGCCGAACCGAATAATGTTATTTGCGCAGACATGCTTTGTTACCATGAATGTATTTCTAAGTATGTGTGTTGGAGGTTTTTTTTATTTTCGGGGGGTCAATAGCAACCCAATAGGCAGAAAGGGGAGTTTGGTATTAGGGTAGGTTCAGGAAATTTAGGAAAATTTTTTCTATAAAAACAAGAATTTTTTGAAAAATTTGCTATAAAAACAAGATGTTTTTAAAAAATTTTCTACAAAAACAAGAATTTTTTTAAAATTTTCCTATAACAACAAGATATTTTTTCAAATTTCTTATAAAAATAAGAAAATTTAGAAAAATTTCTTATAAAAATAAGAAATTTTAGAAAAATTTCCTATAAAAATAAGAAATTTTTTTAACAATTTCCTATAAAAATAAGAAACGTTTTAAAAATTTATTATACAATAAGAAATTTTTGAAAAATTTCCTATAAAAATAAGAAATTTTTGAAAATTTTTCTATAAAAATAAGAAATGTTTGAAAAATTTCCTATAAAAATAAGAAGTTTTTGAAAAATTTCCTATAAAAATAGGAAATTTTTGAAAAATTTCCTATAAAAATAGGAAATTTTTGAAAAAATTCCTATAAAAATAGGAAATTTTTGAAAAATTTCCTATAAAAATAGGAAATTTTTGAAAAATTTCCTATAAAAATAGAAAATTTTTGAAAAATTTCCTATAAAAATAAGAAATTTTTTTAAAAATTTCCTATAAAAATAAGAAACGTTTTAAAAATTTATTATACAATAAGAAATTTTTGAAAAATTTCCTATAAAAATAAGATATTTTTGAAAATTTTTCTATAAAAATAAGAAATGTTTGAAAAATTTCCTATAAAAATAAGAAGTTTTTGAAAAATTTCCTATAAAAATAGGAAATTTTTGAAAAATTTCCTATAAAAATAGGAAATTTTTGAAAAATTTCCTATAAAAATAGGAAATTTTTGAAAAAATTCCTATAAAAATAGGAAATTTTTGAAAAATTTCCTATAAAAATAGGAAATTTTTGAAAAATTTCCTATAAAAATAGGAAATTTTTGAAAAATTTCCTATAAAAATAGGAAATTTTTGAAAAATTTCCTATAAAAATAGGAAATTTTTGAAAAATTTCCTATAAAAATAGGAAATTTTTGAAAAATTTCGTATAAAAATAGGAATTTTTGAAAAATTTCCTATAAAAATAGGAAATTTTTGAAAAATTTCCTATAAAAATAGGAAATTTTTGAAAAATTTCCTATAAAAATAGGAAATTTTTGAAAAATTTCCTATAAAAATAGGAAATTTTTGAAAAATTTCCTATAAAAATAGGAAATTTTTGAAAAATTTCCTATAAAAATAGGAAATTTTTGAAAAATTTCCTATAAAAATAGGAAATTTTTGAAAAATTTCCTATAAAAATAGGAAATTTTTGAAAAATTTCCTATAAAAATAGGAAATTTTTGAAAAATTTCCTATAAAAATAGGAAATTTTTGAAAAATTTCCTATAAAAATAGGAAATTTTTGAAAAATTTCCTATAAAAATAGGAAATTTTTGAAAAATTTCCTATAAAAATAGGAAATTTTTGAAAAATTTCCTATAAAAATAGGAAATTTTTGAAAAATTTCCTATAAAAATAGGAAATTTTTGAAAAATTTCCTATAAAAATAGGAAATTTTTGAAAAATTTCCTATAAAAATAGGAAATTTTTGAAAAATTTCCTATAAAAATAGGAAATTTTTGAAAAATTTCCTATAAAAATAGGAAATTTTTGAAAAATTTCCTATAAAAATAGGAAATTTTTGAAAAATTTCCTATAAAAATAGGAAATTTTTGAAAAATTTTCTATAAAAATAGGAAATTTTTGAAAAATTTCCTATAAAAATAGGAAATTTTTGAAAAATTTCCTATAAAAATAGGAAATTTTTGAAAAATTTCCTATAAAAATAGGAAATTTTTGAAAAATTTCCTATAAAAATAGGAAATTTTTGAAAAATTTCCTTTAAAAATAGGAAATTTTTGAAAAATTTCCTACAAAAATAGGAAATTTTTGAAAAATTTCCTATAAAAATAGGAAATTTTTGAAAAATTTCCTATAAAAATAGGAAATTTTTGAAAAATTTCCTATAAAAATAGGAAATTTTTGAAAAATTTCCTATAAAAATAGGAAATTTTTGAAAAATTTCCTATAAAAATAGGAAATTTTTGAAAAATTTCCTATAAAAATAGGAAATTTTTGAAAAATTTCCTATAAAAATAGGAAATTTTTGAAAAATTTCCTATAAAAATAGGAAATTTTTGAAAAATTTCCTATAAAAATAGGAAATTTTTGAAAAATTTCCTATAAAAATAGGAAATTTTTGAAAAATTTCCTATAAAAATAGGAAATTTTTGAAAAATTTCCTATAAAAATAGGAAATTTTTGAAAAATTTCCTATAAAAATAGGAAATTTTTGAAAAATTTCCTATAAAAATAGGAAATTTTTGAAAAATTTCCTATAAAAATAGGAAATTTTTGAAAAATTTCCTATAAAAAAAGGAAATTTTTGAAAAATTTCCTATAAAAAAAGGAAATTTTTGAAAAATTTCCTATAAAAATAGGAAATTTTTGAAAAATTTCCTATAAAAATAGGAAATTTTTGAAAAATTTCCTATAAAAATAGGAAATTTTTGAAAAATTTCCTATAAAAATAGGAAATTTTTGAAAAATTTCCTATAAAAATAGGAAATTTTTGAAAAATTTCCTATAAAAATAGGAAATTTTTGAAAAATTTCCTATAAAAATAGGAAATTTTTGAAAAATTTCCTATAAAAATAGGAAATTTTTGAAAAATTTCCTATAAAAATAGGAAATTTTTGAAAAATTTCCTATAAAAATAGGAAATTTTTGAAAAATTTCCTATAAAAATAGGAAATTTTTGAAAAATTTCCTATAAAAATAGGAAATTTTTGAAAAATTTCCTATAAAAATAGGAAATTTTTGAAAAATTTCCTATAAAAATAGGAAATTTTTGAAAAATTTCCTATAAAAATAGGAAATTTTTGAAAAATTTCCTATAAAAATAGGAAATTTTTGAAAAATTTCCTATAGAATAGGAAATTTTTGAAAAATTTCCTATAAAAATAGGAAATTTTTGAAAAATTTCCTATAAAAATAGGAAATTTTTGAAAAATTTCCTATAAAAATAGGAAATTTTTGAAAAATTTCCTATAAAAATAGAAAATTTTTGAAAAATTTCCTATAAAAATAGGAAATTTTTGAAAAATTTCCTATAAAAATAGGAAATTTTTGAAAAATTTCCTATAAAAATAGGAAATTTTTGAAAAATTTCCTATAAAAATAGGAAATTTTTGAAAAATTTCCTATAAAAATAGGAAATTTTTGAAAAATTTCCTATAAAAATAGGAAATTTTTGAAAAATTTCCTATAAAAATAGGAAATTTTTAAAAAATTTCCTATAAAAATAGGAAATTTTTGAAAAATTTCCTATAAAAATAGGAAATTTTTGAAAAATTTCCTATAAAAATAGGAAATTTTTGAAAAATTTCCTATAAAAATAGGAAATTTTTGAAAAATTTCCTATAAAAATAGGAAATTTTTGAAAAATTTCCTATAAAAATAGGAAATTTTTGAAAAATTTCCTATAAAAATAGGAAATTTTTGAAAAATTTCCTATAAAAATAGGAAATTTTTGAAAAATTTCCTATAAAAATAGGAAATTTTTGAAAAATTTCCTATAAAAATAGGAAATTTTTGAAAAATTTCCTACAAAAAAAGGAAATTTTTGAAAAATTTCCTACAAAAAAAGGAAATTTTTGAAAAATTTCCTATAAAAATAGGAAATTTTTGAAAAATTTCCTATAAAAATAGGAAATTTTTGAAAAATTTCCTATAAAAATAGGAAATTTTTGAAAAATTTCTTATAAAAATAGGAAATTTTTGAAAAATTTCCTATAAAAATAGGAAATTTTTGAAAAATTTCCTATAAAAATAGGAAATTTTTGAAAAATTTCCTATAAAAATAGGAAATTTTTGAAAAATTTCCTATAAAAATAGGAAATTTTTGAAAAATTTCCTATAAAAATAGGAAATTTTTGAAAAATTTCCTATAAAAATAGGAAATTTTTGAAAAATTTCCTATAAAAATAGGAAATTTTTGAAAAATTTCCTATAAAAATAGGAAATTTTTGAAAAATTTCCTATAAAAATAGGAAATTTTTGAAAAATTTCCTATAAAAATAGGAAATTTTTGAAAAATTTCCTATAAAAATAGGAAATTTTTGAAAAATTTCCTATAAAAATAGGAAATTTTTGAAAAATTTCCTATAAAAATAGGAAATTTTTGAAAAATTTCCTATAAAAATAGGAAATTTTTAAAAAATTTCCTATAAAAATAGGAAATTTTTGAAAAATTTCCTATAAAAATAGGAAATTTTTGAAAAATTTCCTATAAAAATAGGAAATTTTTGAAAAATTTCCTATAAAAATAGGAAATTTTTGAAAAATTTCCTATAAAAATAGGAAAATTTTGAAAAATTTCCTATAAAAATAGGAAATTTTTGAAAAATTTCCTATAAAAATAGGAAATTTTTGAAAAATTTCCTATAAAAATAGGAAATTTTTGAAAAATTTCCTATAAAGTTAAGAAATTTTTGAAAAATTTCCTATAAAATTAAGAAATTTTTGAAAAATTTCCTATAAAATTAAGAAATATTGATTGAAGTAAATATTGTCTATTGGGTTCTCTTAAAATACCATTGTATTAGTTCATCGATATGCTTTTGCTGTTACTAACTACTAACTACTAACCAAAAACATATGAATGATTTTTTGGGTGAACAAAAGTAGAAAAAAAATTATGCCAGTCTGGAGCCTTTTACTGGCTTATCGTAGTAAACCTCATCATATACAATTGAAATACAAATACACGAGGTCTAAACATTTTTGGGGCCAATTGGTCATGTGGTCGGTCATCAGAGACATGAAAACCACCAGCAACAACAAACAACTCATAGCAATAACAATCACATTAGTTTTAAACAACTTCAAATAACTACAACAGCATCATCATTATCATGATCAACATAATTAAGCTCCTCTTCATTATCCTATTTCTAACCCACAATAGCATTAGCCACACACACACACACTCACTTACTCACAACAAATGTTTGAAGTTGTTTGAATTATTTTGGGGTCGGTCTGTGTTGTCTCCATGAAGCTGGACCAACAAAACTATTTGTTAAAACGAATTGTTTTGATGAATTATGAAAAGATGGTCATATGAGTAAAATTTTCCACATAAAGTTATACATACGAGTATATGCCTTTTTCGCCATGCCTTCGAATACCGGAAAAATTATGAGATGAAAAGGAAAAATAAAATATAAAAATAATTTCATGGAATTTTACCCATAAAATATAAGTTTTTATCTGATTATTTTCCTGAGATCACAAACAATTTCCAAACATATTTGCTCTCATACTTGGTTTGGATGCTGCGGCTGAGTTATAAGTGAGTATGGGAGGTATTTGGCCAAAACAATGTATTTGATTTAAGTTTTAGTTTTTTGTCGTTATTTGAAAATGATACAAGGGGACTTTTGTATACCCTATTGCAATCTTGGTTGAAGGAAGAAACAATAAAGTGAATTAATAATATTTACAATATTTAAAAAAATTGGTAATGGTACCGAAAAATCTGTATTTTTGTACCATCTGCACCGAAAATTGTTTTTTAACATTTCCTATACGAGTTTGAGTTATTTGCAGCAAAAAACTCCAATAAGAACTATGGTTAGGAATAAAACGACCTAAATCTCCGCATTCGATATCGATCGAAAACTCAGACTTTTAAGCAAATATTATGTAACATACCTTAGGGATTTTCAAAAAAATATACATATTTTGTAAAAAGTTTAACAAAATTTGATATGTAAACATAACTGTCAAAACATTTAGTTTAAAAGAAATTCGTTTACTATCAGAGAACTTTTGTCAAATGAGTTACAATGCAGATATTTTATATATTATTTGTCCTAAAAGTATGCTACAAAAATGTTTATAAAATATTTAACATTCCGATCTATATCGAATGCGTCGATTTAGCCCCAGATTTACTAAAAGAAAACGAAAATTTTTATTAAAAAAATGGGTTATTTGGATAGTGCCCGAATATTTAATTCTTGTATATCTTATATATTATATAACACTATAATATATAAGATATTCATCTTGTTGTGCTAGATCAATAAAATAAAATAAATAAATAAATAAAAAAATTTAGAAAAAATTGTGCTTTTGAAAAATTTTAATATCTCCCAAAAAATTTTATTCCTGTATTTTCGAAATAGCCTATACCAACTTCAATGCAGAAGATATTCAAAATTAAGTACATGTAAAGCTGACTGCATCCTCTTGCGGCAAAGTGTTCTTTTTGTACTTTTTATTGCAAAATAAACTCTTCATTCTTTAAACTTCTAAACGAATTTTGACGAAACTTTGAACCTCTGTAGAAGAGGAGTTTGGCTTTAAGAGCTATTTTTAAGGACGTTTCTATCGATAGCATTAGAGACTCTATAGTAAACCAAAGTTGCCCACCTCGGGTGTATAAAACCTGTGAGTCCGTATAACTTTTCAAATTCGGTCCGATCTGAAAGATTTTTTAAAACTTTAAAAAAAAATTGAGAGAAAATAATAAAACTATTTTACCTTATCTCTCATAGTTTAAGAGATATTTGACTACAAAAAGTTTTTTTTAAAATACTGTAAGATTGCTAATAAATTTCTTAATGAACGATAAGAAAAAAAAATTGAATTATGTAATCTTTCAAGGGTGTCATAGAAACCAAGTCAGTTTATAAATTTCTCGGTTTTGAAAACCAATACTGGTTATATTTGGTGTCATGAAACCAAGTCGGTTTTGTTATTATTGGTTTTAAATCAAACAAAAGTTCATTTGAAATTTTTTTGAAACATCAAAAATCAAATAAAAATTATTGAAGAAAATTATTTGAAGAAAAACTTTAAGTTTTTTCGATGTTTCTGGTATAGGTATAAAGAAAACGCTGCTATTTGGACAAATGAAGCTTGTATACCCCAACATCATGAAATGACCGAATTGCGGACTGGAAAAAATGTAATCTACCTACACCAAGAAACAAACCACAGCCAATCAAAGGACGATTGTCACTTTCCTTCGCCAGTACCTTCACACAAAGAATATTCTAGCCTTACAATTTTCCCCATTATTGATATTTTTATGTTTGTCGATTGATTCCAAAGACAAAAGACAAAAAGTACCAAAACTTGTTTTTATCTTATTACATGATAAAAAATGCCATGTAAACTTTTCACCCAACTCTTTTTATTTGAAAGGTAAAGCTAAAAAGTACCAAAATATTTTTTCTCTTTTCGAAAAGTGCTTACTACTTGTGCTGTTATTTTTTATTACTTTTGTAACTGATCCAAAATCGATTTCAATTTTGGCTCTATTGTTTTCAGTTTGGGAATTATAGCGTTATTGAATTTTCCCCTTTTTTATCCCCCACAGGGCAAAATTTTCAAAATTCTGTTCTTAGTGGATCTTTAAATCGAAAAAGGCACCAGTTGGCCAGTAACGCCTTTGTTTTAAATTGATAGACCAATTTTAAAATGAAATCTGTTAACTGTAAGTTGCTTGGTTTAATTCCAATACTAAACCAATAATATTATTTTCTGTGACACATAAAACCAATAAAAAATGTAGCTCGAACATTAATATTGGAATTCATGACACCAATTTAACTTTTTTGTCGTTTTCAAAACCAATACCAAATTGGTTTCTATGACACCCCTGTTTATAACACAAGAAATTGACGAGGTTGTAAAAACTATCAAAGAGAAAATGTAGCCCTTACAGAGCCCTAAACATCGATGTATAAAGTGTTATAATCGGAATAAAGATGGCGACACAGTGAACAAAATACTAAAAAGGGGGTATTTGTAGGCGTGGTAAAAAAATATTTTTTGGAATTGTTTTGACATTATCTTTAATCCTTGGGGGTGACTGACTCAACTTTTTTTTTCGAACCACTCTAATGGTCCTTATATTTTGTTTAGTTTTAGAGATTTTTGCTAAAAATTACAAAGTAATGTTAAAAAATTACATACATTTATTACAAAAAGTGTACTCTTCTGTATTAAAAAAATATTAATAAAAATTTCAAAACTCGTTCTGAAATTTATAGTTCTAAATTTCTAATGTATTCGTCTATACTAAGCCCAAAAATGATCATAATATCTTGTTTAGTTTTAGAGATTTTTGCAAAAAGCTACAAAGAAACATTGAAAAATAATATACATTTCTTGCTGTTGCACTTTTTTGACAAAAGTCTTAAATCAATTTGAAAATTGTGAACATTTTTTAGCTCACTTGAAAGTACATAAAATTCCCTTTTCATTGATGTATAACTTGTCAACCTTGTCTTATTTTGGGAGAATGATATTGTTAAAATTTACTACCGAAAAATATGCGTGTATAATTTTATTAAATTCGATATGCGTGAAATTTGATTAAGTTTGAAGATAGCTTATTTTGTTTATTTGACTGCAGTGGTCAAGCATCTGTAATAGTTGAGCTTGACCGGCTGTAGTACCTAATGTAAGAGTTTGTACGCCTA